>PVKM010031143.1:0-16955 GCA_004027735.1 Carollia perspicillata | reverse complement strand
CGGAGCCCTGGGCTCTGTCCTTGGCAGTCATGATCACCATCCTTCTCTCTGGGACAGTCGTTCAGTTGTGTGATTCTCATCTAACTCCTCCACTTGTCTGGACTCCCATTTCCCTTCCTGTGGCCCAGATTTTGAGGACGTGCTCTAGCTGGGATGTTGGGTGGTACCCCTCTCGGGCCTTGTACCAGGGCCAGGGCCCAATCATTCATTCATTCATTCATTCACTCACCTGGTTTGCTTGGCCTTGGGGACACAGGACTGAGCAGGTGGGGATTCCCCATTCAGTGGGGGAGACAGTTCCAGAGGGGGGAACCGGAGTCGGTGGGAGTGTGGAAGCCTGCCTCTAACCTTGTCAGCGGGGCCCAGGTGCTGGATCCAGGCTTTGCTGGGGGTCTTTGGGAACTCAGCATCCCATCCCATCCTGGGCTTATCCCTGTGCTTAAACTACGTGGCCCCCTCCTGCAGGCATGGCCACTGCCCCCACCTCCAGTTTGCTGGCATGCATTAATTCCTGCAGGTGTTGGGGAGGCCCAGGTCATCCTCATTCTGGTGCTTTGTGGCACTTGGGCGGATATCAGATAGAGGGGAAATTTGGGGGGATGGGTTTGCTGCAGACACAGGAGCTGGGTGGAGCTAATTTGGGGAGGCTCCCAGGGAGAGGAGGCCACAGGGTTGGCTGGCACCAATGGAGGGAACCAGAGCTCTGTGGCTCCGTGACACTGGTATCTGGTGACCTATTCTCTGCTGACTCACACACATCTTTGGCCCTGCTTAGCCGAGCCAAGAGGGCATGACATAGCTCTGCCTAGATGCCTGCTAGAGGAGGAAGCACAGAGGGGAGGTCCATCCGGGGAGGGGACTTTGGCTCCTGGAGGCCCTCACTGGGCTGCTTTGGAAAACAAAAGTGGGGCAAGGGCTTCCTTGGTTGTGCCCAGGGGAGGCTCTTGCAGTCCCAGCTCCATGGCTCTGTGACCATGGGCAGGTTACTGTGCCCCTCTGAACCCGTTTCTTCACCTGAAGGTGTGGCTTCACGGGAAAGTCAGTGGGATCACAGAAAGCAGCTCCGTTTATTTACTGAAGGAAGGAGTGAAAGAAACAGGAGCAGGTCTTCTCTGCCCTGTTTACAGATGGGGAAACTGAGGCCTGGGTGTGAGCCTGGTCTCTTCTGCCTTTCTCGCTCTCACTTTGCCATTCCAGAGTCTTTTCTGTCCGGTCTCTCGTTGCTTCCTCTCAGACTCACATGCCCCTTTCCCTCGGAGTCTGCCAGCACGTGGGGCTATGATGTAGGGAAAACCACATCAGAAGCCCCATTTTATATCAGGGACACTGAGGCCCTGAAAGGCACCCTTTTGTGAACTCAGCAGTGAGATGAAAGAGAGACTTCTAGGTAGGCTGGGCCCCGGGCAGCAGAACCGCTGGCCTGGGGGTGACTGTGTCAGTTTGTGAAGGGTGGGGGTCAGGCATCTGCCTCTTCTCTTCACCTAGAATGGACAGAAGACCAAACCAAAGAACTATAAATGACCAATAAAAATAAGAAAATATATATAACAACTAGTTATGGGACTCTAATTGAAACGACATGATTGCGTTTTTAACCACCACCTTAGCAAAGATGGAAATGGTTGGCGGGAATCATTTTAAGCAAAGAAGTGGGAAGACAGGTGTTCGTATGTTGCAGAAAGGCAGTATGTACCCTGGTGGGGTTCGGCAACTGGCAGGTAGAAATACAGAATTCTGGGCTTTCCCCCAGACATCCTGATCAGAATTGGCGTCCTCACAAGGACTTCCAGTGACCTGCATGCACATGAGAGTATAGAAGTGCGACTTCACAGGAGGAGTGGGGACTGGCCTGCCTAGAATTGCATCCTGGCCCTGCCCTTTGCTAGCTCCCTGACCTTGGGCAAATGTATCAGCTAGTACTGTACAACCATGCTGTGTAACAAACCACCACCCAAACCTGGTGGCTTAAAACAGCAATCATTTACCCTCACAGGTCCAGGGGGCAGACGGGCAACTCTGCTTTGTGCTGTAGGCCTGCAGACCCGGTCAGCTCCGTGCGTCTCTCATCTTCCTGGGTCCTGTGCACTGGCCAGGGCGTGTTTTTTGTATGGTGATAGCAGAAGCACAAGAAATCTGGTGGAAGCACAGGTCTCTGGAAGGCCGATGTTATAACTAGCACAGTCACTTCGACCCATGGCCCTGACTCCATATGGCCAAAGTCACGTGGTATGACTGAGCCCAGAGTAAGGGGGCGGAGAAGGATGCTTGGTCATTTGTGGTGCGGACTGACTGCAAAGGGACCCAGCAAGAGCATAGACACAGGCAGAGGGGGCAGCAGCGCCTTCTACACAGTAGTTAGGTGGCTCTGCTCTTTAATTTCCTCCCATTCTGTACGACAGGCACGTGACAGTGCGACTCCATAGGGTTGTCATGAGGATGCAAGTGTTAACAGTATGTGAGTGGCTAGCACAGTGCCTGGCACAGCGGAAGACCTCAAGAGGTGTCAGCTGGCATTACTGCTGGGTGGGGGAAGGTTAGCACAGATTTTGGGGGGAGGGTGCTTGTTAGGAGCTATTAACGTGAGAAATGCGTGTTCCTCTGACCCAGCATTTCCATTTCGAGGGATTCAGCTTGACACGTGCACGAAGACAGACAGACAACCATCACGTGGAAGGCAGCTCGTCACTGTGGTTTATGATGGTTTGACCCTGGAAACGGTCGTGTGCCAAGCTGAGTGCCAGCTTTGCACCTGTCCCCGTGCTGACCAAATGTCCCCTCTCCTCCCTCTCTAGGTGGGCCTTTCTGGAGCTGCACACAGATGGGCGCTACAATGACAGCCTGCAGGCCTATGCAGCAGGGGTGGTGGAGGCTGCTGTGTCCGAGGAGGTAAGGGCCAGATGGGGACGCTGGGGCTCCCGCCCCCCCCACCAAACGTGCTCCCCAGGAGGCTCTGGAGAGTACTGAGCTATGCACAGAGTGGGCTGCCCACCCCTACACCCTGCCCTACATCTATTTGGGGTGAAAGGCTCATGTGCTCGCCTCACACGAGCACTATTGAATGCGTATGAAAAAACCATCACCTATTCCAAGTTACAAAGCATGATATTAAAGTGAGCACCCAAACAGAAACCTAGAATGTTACTGACATTATTGAAGCCCCCTCCCAAGCCCATCCCCTCGCTTCCCTTTACTCCAGAGGCACCCCTCCACCCAGCCCTAAATGTGGGGGCTCCATTCCTAATCAGTCAGTTAGTCACTGATGTTGAGATACAACTCATATGCTGTTAAACTCACTATTTTATAGTGTCCAGGTCAGTGGCTTTTAAAATATCTTTATAAAGTTGTGCAGCTATCACCACTATTTAATTCCAGAACATTCTTGTCACCTTAAAGGGACGGAATCCTACGATACTGGTCCTTTGTGGCTGGCTTCATTCACCGAGTGTCAGGTGTACAGGGCTCATCCGTGTTGTAGTAGGTGCCGGTGCCTCATTCCTTTTCATGGCCGAACAGTGGCAGTTCAGGGCAAAGGCGTGCTGTTTCATTCATTCATTCATTCGTCAGTGGATGGACGTTCGAGTCGTTTCCACTCCCTGCCTTCGGTTAAGCTAGTTCCACAACTTGCGATGAGTCCTTAGACAATGTATTGTTTTGCTGTACTTGACTTGGAACTTCATAAGAGGAAGAGTCACACATCTCAGAAGTCGGACGGCGTCAGAAGTAGGTGGGGCTGTGGTGGGACCCTCTGGTGCCCACGCTGGGCGGCACCCACTCTGCAAAATAACTTGGCATCAACTTGTAGAGTCAGTCATGCACATGTCCCAGTCCCCAGTGGTGACCTGAGGGTGTGCAGGAGGTGTTCGAAGTCACCCTGAGGTGGGAGCAGCCAGGTGCCACCAGCCGGTGGACGGGTCACCAGAGCACGTGCAGTCAGTCACACAGTGTGGTGTGCCAGAGGGTAAAAATGAACAGGCACCGTGGGTGATCCTGAGATGCATGATGGTGAGAGAGAAAGAGCGTGTTACGGAGGACAGCATGCAGTGTGACAGCCTTTCATAAAAGCCGCACTCCTCATTCTGACCCCCGGTGGCAGTTTGGGGCACCTTGATGACTGCGGAGGTGGCTAGACTCCGGGCCAGGCCTGTGCTGCATTGACTGACTTAGTGGATACTTGGATGGATCGAGGGACCCCAGTAACAGAGGAAGTGTAATCTAGGGCAAACTTCAAACGCTAATGGCTTTCAGAGGAGGGAGATGTCCAGAGGCATCGGGCCCTGTTGGGGTGAGAGCTGGGTGGATGAGAAAGCCTTCAGGGACAGGAGTCAGCGGGGGCAAAGGCGCAGAGGCAGCCTCATCAGGGCGCCCAGCTCTTGGAGAGCTGGGTGGGGGTGAGGACTCTTAGCCCCAGTGGAGAGCATGAGGGGCCCCGAGGGAAGAGAGCGGCCCGGCTGCCCTGCCCTCGCCCACCTCGCCCACCTCGCCCACCTCGCCCATCCCACAGCTCATCTACATGCACTGGATGAACACGGTGGTGAACTACTGCGGCCCCTTTGAGTACGAAGTTGGTTACTGCGAGAAGCTCAGGAGTTTCCTGGAGGCCAACCTGGAGTGGATGCAGAGGGAGATGGAGCTGAGCAAGGACTCTGCCTACTGGCACCAGGTGGGTGTGGCCACCATGCTCAGTGGGGTGGGGTGGAGGGTTGGGTCCACTTGGGGGACCTGCCACCACTGGGGCTGCTGCTCTTCCAGCCGGTGACTCCTCTGTCCCCTGCCCCTCGTGGCCAGCCCTTTGATGTGTCCGTCGCTGTCCCCATCCCTCTCAGCTGACCTGCCATTCCTCCGTCTGTTCAATCTCCACCTGTCCTTCCTTCCTTCCTTCCTTCCTTCCTTCCATCCATCCATCCATCCATCCATCCATCCTCCGGCCTGGTGGAACTCCGGCCACCCATCCCAGCCTGCCTGGCTCTCCATCCCATTCTGCCCCATACAGTCAAAGAATCGCTATAGTTCACTGTCAGCACATTGTTTTACTTGCACATGAGGGAGGTGGCTTGGTCGATTAATCACATCAGAAAACAGTCTTTCTAAAAAAAGAAAGGGAAAGAGGAGAGCTAGAACACCCAGACGTTTTATTTTCCTTTGCTTGAGGGAGCTGCCGACTAGCCCTGGGACCCAGGGGGGAGGCTCTGCCTCTGGGCCACTGGCCGGGCCATCAACAAAGTCATTTATGTATGGGTTCCGTGGAACACTGCAAGAGTTTAACTATGAAGGACACACCACTGGCAGCCTCTAGAAAGTGGCTGTCTGAGACTGAGCACCTCCGCCTCACCTAGGCCAGGTGTGCGCCTGTCGCTAAGTAGAATTTCTCACCATCCATCCACCCACCTACTCATACTCTCACCCCCTTACCCATTTACCCATCTGTTCACCCATCTGTCCACCCACACACCCACATATCCACTCAACCGCACACCATCCATCTTGCAGATGCTTTTTGAGGGCCTGGTGGATACCTAGCACAGGCCAAGGCCCTGTGGGGACACAGTGAGGATACTTCATGGTTACAGAACTATGACAGTCACAATGGGGAGAAGTCAGCCACATGAGACAAGTGCCCTGATACAGAAGTGCAGCCATTAGCTAAACTCAGAACGGCCTGGGAGGCTTCCTGGAGGAGGTGGCTTTGAGCTAGACTCTTAAGTGGGTGTGGTTTGGGAGTTGGCACAGGGCAGGGGCATACAGTTAAGTAACTGAAGGCAGGAAGCTGCTTGACATGGACAAGTAGGTGGTGCTAAGGGGGTGTCAGGGCTGGCGGGAGCCTGGAGGGTGACCTAGGCCTGCTCTGTCTGGACCCCCAGGCCAGGCCCTTCTCCCTGCAGGAGAAAATGTGAGCCTGGGGGAGAGGCCTCACCCTCCCTCTGCCCCCTGCCCTCTGCCCCCTCCCCAGGTGCGGCTGACCCTCCTGCAGCTGAAAGGCCTAGAGGACAGCTATGAAGGCAGTGTGACCTTTCCAGCTGGGAAGTTCACCATCAAACCCTTGGGGTTCCTGTAAGTGCCACCCCCAGAGTGGACAGGGTAGGGGAGAGGACCGCATACTTTGTAGTCAGACAGACCCGCGCTCCAGGACTGGCCCGGCCACTTCCTGGCTACGTGGTCTCAGACAGACTGCCTAGCCCCACTGGAGGCCGAGCGTCCCCCTCTGTGCAGTGGGTCCGTTACAGCCCTGGGAGCAGGCGTGGTGACCCTGTGGTGCCCCGGCCTCTGCAGCCTGTTGCAGCTCTCTGGGGACCTGGAAGATCTGGAGCTGGCCCTGAATAAGACCAAGACCAGGCACACTGTGGGCTCCGGCTCCTGCTCTGCCCTCATCAAGCTGCTGCCTGGCCACAGCGACCTCCTAGTCGCCCACAACACCTGGAACTCCTACCAGAACATGCTGCGTGTCGTCAAGAAGTACCGGTTCCAGTACCGGGAAGGCCCCCAAGGTGGGTGGACGTGGGTGTATCTGTGTGTGAGTGGATGTGGGCACACGGGGCGGGGTGGGGGCTGCTAGGACACACCACGGTCACTGTAGGAGCATTCTAAGAGCTCATCTTACTGTTTTTTAAAGATTTTATTTATTTATTTTTAGAGACAGGGGAGGGAGAAAGAGAGGGAGAGAAACATCAACTTGTTGCCTCTCACATGCCCCCAGCGGGTGACCTGGCCTCCAACCCAGGCACGTGCCCTGACCGGGAATGGAACCAGTTACCTTTCGGTTCGTAGGCTGAGGCTCAATCCACTGAGCCACACCAGTCAGGGCTTATCTTGTTGTCAACATGTTGATTTTCTCTGGGTTTTTATTTCACAAAGTGTATCTGTTAGCTAGTGCTACATAACAAATCACCCCTCCCCCCCATTTAAAACAACAAAGGCTTAAAACAGCCATTTGCTTTTGTCGCAAGTCTGCGGGTCAGCTGGGTGGTTGCGTTGTCCTAGGCCTGACCTGGCTGATCTTACCTGGCTCACTGATGCTTCTGGGGTCAGCCGGGGCCAGCTGACTGACCCAGCATGGCCTCACTCCTCGGCCCGGAGGTTGGCTGTCAGCTGGCATGATGGGGTAGCTGAGCTTCGTGTCTAGCTCAGCAGGCCAGCTCAGGCTTGTGCCTGTGACCTCTGGGCAGGGAAATGTAGAAGGCCTCCCGAAAGCTAGCTAAACAACTGTCATAGTATCCTGATGCCCGAAGCAAGTCAGGTGACCGCTCAGATTCGAGAGGTGGGGGCCCAGACCCCGCTACCTGATGTAAGGAACTGCAGAGTCACATCTCAATGGTACGGATGCAAGCATGGGAAGAATTAGAGCCAGTTTCGCAAACCACAGGAGGAAGGCACGAAGGCACTCTTCCTGTCAAAGGTAAAAACTTGGCAGCTGAGGCCCACTACCCCACGGTGCCTCCCCCTCCCTACCGTAGACTGAACGCCAGAGGTAGCCCCTGCCAG
Source organism: Carollia perspicillata (assembly GCA_004027735.1). Classification (NCBI taxonomy): domain Eukaryota; kingdom Metazoa; phylum Chordata; class Mammalia; order Chiroptera; family Phyllostomidae; genus Carollia; species Carollia perspicillata. The sequence continues at coordinate 9,479 of PVKM010031143.1, read as the reverse complement.
ATGTTTGTAGTGCCTCCCTCTTGGCCAAACTTAAAAACTTACTGTTGCCAGGAGGTGGTGAGAAGGCGGGGAAATGTACACCCTCAGTCAGTGCTAATGGGACTAGGGCTTGGCATGGCCACTTTGAAGAGGAACCCAGCTGGCATGTGATACAATTTGAAAGCTGTCACTCCCGTGATCAGCAGTTCTCTGGCTCAGATCTGTCTGTACACAAACATGGCAATTCTGCACAGGGAGCATGGACAAGGATGTCACCTGCAGTGGTGGTTTGAAGACAACCTACTGCCCCTTGATTTAAATCTAAGTAAACCTCTAAACTGACATTTATACCGGAAGGCGTATACATCCTAAGGGTGTAGCTGGAATTCGTGCATGGTGAGCACACACCCGTGTGTGGCACCTGGCATGAGGAGCAGAGCATTCCCAGCCTCCAGAAGTTTCTCCCCCACCCCGTGCCAGGTACTGTTGCCAGCCTAGCATGCTGCCTGTCCCGACTTCTTGCCGCACAGAGTAGGTTTGCCCGGTTGTGGATGCTCCATAAACAGGAGCGTCCAGAACGTGTCTGTCCGTGTCGGCTCAGTGGGGCGTCTGCAAGAGCCATGCCCGTGGCTGGCTGCGGCTGCAGGTCTCTCATTTGTGTTGCTGCGTGCCCATGAACATTTCAGTATCTTTGCAAAAAACCCACATAAGTCATACACGTCTGTGACAGGAAACTGGGAGCTACAGCAAAACATACACATGCAGTGAGAATCACTCAAACACCCAACAACCCGCAAGAGATCATTTCTCTGAACACTTGGTTATGTTTTCTCTAGACTGTTAAAAAAATGTACCTCGATTTTCCATTTGCCTTCATTTATTTGTATTACACGGTAATACGTGAATACATTCCAGCCTCACAGGTGAGGAGACACATCTTCCATGATACCCTTCGGTCCACATTTCAACAGCTACACGTTCAGTTTAATGCACCCCCAGCTGAGGTTTGGGGCCATCTCCAGGGCTTTGCGGTTTGGAACAATGCTGCAGTGAGCACGAGTGCCACCCCCCTCCCCCAAGAGATGTTTCCTTGTAGAAAGGCTAGGTCAAAAGATGGGCACAATTAAAGTTGTAGTCTCTGGAAAAATACAGCCAAAGTGCCTCCAGGATTGGATGGGCCGGTGTGTGCTTCCACCACCAGTCTCTGAGGGTGTTGACTTTCACCACAAGTTTGCCAGCACTGGGTGTTGTGGTTCATTTGAATTTTTTGCCATTTTAATGGGTGATAAATAACATTTCAGACTAAGCTTGATTTTTTTTTGGATTAATTTTATTGCTGGATAGCTTACATACACATTGTGGAGTGGACAATTTGACGGGTTTGGACAAACATGTACAGTCTTGTAACGGCCATTCAGTAATGACGGAGAACATTTCTCTCACTCAGGAAAGTTCCCTCTGCCCCAGATAAGGGGACTGAGGCTCAGAAAGGCTTAGGAACTTGCTGTGGGCCAAACAGTAAATTGAGACTGGGCCGGGATTTTACCCAGGTGTCCTCTCTCCAAGCCCATGCTCTTATATGACCCAGGAATCCCGCTTCCGGGTGTTTATCCGAAAGGAATGAAGTCAGGACCTCAGACTGATACCTGCTCTCCCCTGTTCATTGCAGCCTCATTCATAATAGCTCGGATGTGGAAACAGCCTAAGTGTCCGTTGGTGGGTGGACGGATAAAGGAACTCTGACACACACACACACACACACACACACACACACACACACACAATGGCATATTATGTAGCCTTAAAAAAAGAAGGAAATCATGCCATTTGCAACAACACGGCTGGACCTCCAGGGCATTGTGATCAATGACATAAGCCAGACATGAACAGACAAATACGCAGATGCCACTTACGTGTAAGTCACGGTCAGCAAGTCACGGTCACAGGAGCAGGGAGTAGTACGGGGGTCGCCAGGGGCTGGGTGGGGGACAAGGGAGACGCTGGCCAGGGAGCACCAGCTTCCAGTCCCCACCATGCGCACCAGGAGGGGCTGTGTGAGGTGACGGATGTGTTAATGAGCTGGATTATAGTCACCATTTCACAATGTATCAAAGCGTCACATAGAATACCTTCAATAGTGATGATTTTTGTCAATTGTATCTCCATACAGCTGGGGGAAAGGCTTCCTCCCCAAACAAAGCTCCTCCCCAAACAAACGCTCTCCAATGTCTGGGTACTGCCCTCTGAATTGTATTTTTTACCATAGGTCTTTGTAATAAAAAAAAAAGCAAGGCCAATAAACGTACTGGTAAACAAACAGTATGTACGTATGTATTTTGCTACTAGCTTCACACACACAACAAATGCCTGGTTCGCTAAACAGCAGAGAGAAAGGTGGGGGGCTCCCTCCCAGGCCTGCTGCTCCCCACGCGGGGACTCCCGAGTCTCGATGGGTGGGGGTGCGGGGCCCCCAGGAGGACTTGTCTGAGCAGCACCCCCACCCCCCACATGCTGTCCCCCTACAGAGGACTCTCCCCTGGCTGCTGGCAATGAGTTGGTGTTCTCATCCTACCCTGGCACCATCTTCTCCTGTGACGACTTCTACATCCTGGGCAGCGGGCTGGTGAGTCCCCCTCTCGTGTCGCCGTTCTCCCCGGGCTGCTCCTCACCCAGCAGCCCTGGCGGGCCCGTGGGTGCAGCCCCCACTGCCGCCCCTGGGCCGAGGCACGTTTTCCTGTGATGCTACTGGGACCACTGGGTGGGGCTAATTATTGTTAAAAATTCGTTACAGTTGACATACACTATTATATTAGTTTCAGGTGTACAACACAGTGATTGGATATTTATTTACCTTACAAAGTGATCCCCTGACAAGGCGAGTACCCATCCAATACCACACATAGGGTGGGGCTTCTTGAATGAAGATTCCCAGGCCCCGCCTGGGCCTCCAGGACCTGTGGCCAGCCTGGGACTCTGCATTGCAACACAGCTCCTCAGAAACTGCCTGTCTTGGGTCCTTATGAAATATCCTTGACCTCAACGACCTCGTTTCATTCTGAAGTATTCAGGAGGAGCTGTCCCTCCCCCCCAGGCCGCGCTGTGAAATACCCCCTTCTCTCTTGCCCTCCACATAACCAACCCCTCTAACCTGGCCAGGTTTTCTGGATAAATGTTGTTTACAATGTGTTGTTTTTATCGGTTTTCCTGGCCAGGGTCCAAACTCGTTTAGAAATCTGTCCCTGGTACCCCTCGCTCCGGCAGCGAGCCCTGTGGTCGTCAGGGCAACGCTGGAGGAGGAGGAAGAGGGCTTCAAAAACCCTCAAGTGGGAGAGGCAGATTCCCTGGTGGGGGTGGGGAGTTCTTTCCTGTGAGTTCTTGAGGGGAGCATGGGGTTTAGTACCTTACGTTGAAAGGCATGAGAGGGCCAGGCAGCGGGTGGGGGGGACCTCCTTGCCGCAGTCCCGCGTGGGGATGTTGCGGAAAAACAACCGAAACGGTTGACTCCAGTTACCTGGAAAGTGTCCAGGGGGGACATTCACCTTCCACCCGGGTTCTTGCCTGGTTTTGTGCCACAGACCCCTCTGGCTGTCTGGGGACCTATGAGCCCTGCCCCAAGAGAATGTTTTTAAGTGTGTGAACCAAAATGTGTACCTTGGAAAGGAGGCCCAGGATATTGAAATACGCTTATCGAAATGTTATCTGAGTCAACTTGTCATACCTGTGCCGCTTTGTTAGCACATAAAACAACAAGCTGGGGTAGCGGGCTCTACCTGCCAGCGGTCAGAAGCCACGAGGAACATCTCTGACATTCTGACGTGTGTGCGCCCCTGTCACATGGTGGGAAACCGCGGTTTCTGTGGGCAACAGTCGCAGGTGCCGCTGATGCCTGTGGTGTGTCACCCGTGTTAACAGTGGAGGGGATGCTGAACTGCCGTTGAACGTCAGTGGAAGTTAAAATGTAAGGTTTCCCCATCCAAGTCTGCGGACTCACTGAGTACCTCCGCTCTTCCACCCACAGGGGAAGAGCTCCCCTGCCGTAGAAGGGAGAAACCGTCCCCCCGCCCCGCCCCCGGGGCTTTGGGGCCAAGCCGGTCTCTCTGGGACAGTGGCTGGGGCAGCTAAGTGCAGCAGGGCGGAGGGAGGGCCTGGCCGCTCGGCTCGATTTGCAGGGATCCTCTTAGACAGCCCACTCCTGGCTGCTGCCTGCGTTTAGCTGTGTTCCAGCTTTGTGTGGGAAAGGGAGAAGCCTGCCAGTAGCCTGCTGTAGGCGGAACCAGCACCGATTTAAGAGCTGGAAGTTTGGGGATTGAATCTTGGCACACCCACTTGGTCGCAGCCATGACCTTTGGCAAGTCTGTTAGCCTCTTTGGTCCTCAGTTCACCTTGCAGCCAGAAGGTGCATTAATGACCATGCTGTTTTCCCTGGGGGGCTGTGAGTTTGTGGATATCATGGTAGTCTGCTGGGCTGGCAGCATCCGGCCACCCAACGTTCCCCGTGAAACTGCAGGGACAGGGTGGGATAGGGCTGCTGTCTCTCTGGGGAAAGAGTGGACCACCTTCGGGGGGCGAGTCCATAGGCACAGTGCCCTGGGCCCTTCAGGGGCTTTTCCCCAGGGCAGAGCCAGGTCCGGGAGCGTGAACCCCCCAGTGCTCATCCAGGGAGCCAGAGAGCGAGCGCCCCTGAACCAGAAGGCGAGGTTTTAAAGCTGTCAGTCAACCCATGAACTACGGCTGATGCAGCACCGCCCCTTGGTGGCAGCGTGCCCTAGTTGTAAGTCAGCTGGCCCTTCAGGCGGCGTCCCCTCGACTCCCCCACAGGTGACACTGGAGACCACCATCGGCAACCGCAACCCGGCGCTGTGGAAGTACGTGACACCTGGGGACTGTGTGATGGAGTGGGTGCGCAACATCGTGGCCAACCGCTTGGCTGTGGACGGGGACAGCTGGGCAGATGTCTTCAAGAGGTTCAACAGTGGCACGTGAGTGGGTTTGGGCACGTGGGCCTCCCCACCCAAGAAATGGACCAACCTCCCCGCAACACTCAGACCCTGGGGGGCCTACTGTGGCACCAGAGCCACTACCCCGCACCCCCTGCAGAGCCCTGTCATGGACTCTCATTAGAGCCGCCTCCCCTGTTTGATACACGGGGAAACTGAGGCTCGGGGAGGGAAAGCATTTGCCCCTCTCTTGCAGGCTTCTCCACCCAGGGAAAGGCCCCCAGTGGAAGGACAGGAAGAGACTTTGGAACTCGAGAGCTCTGGGGACAGTGGGGAGGGCCGTCTGAGAAGCTGGATGTGGGTGGAGGAGGGCCCTGTGAAGCGGAGACACTGGAACCAGACTGCGAGGGTCTCAGGGTGTGGGGCCGAATGGACCTTTGCTCCGGCAGGCACTGGGGAGCCATAGAGTACTCTGGAGCAGCCGTGTGCTGAGAGGGGAGCTGGAGCACACCCGGTCCGGCTGCAGCTCCAGAGTGACAGTCAGGTGGCCAGACACCCCCAGGCCGCCCATGCCCTGTGGTTCCGGGCGCTCGGGGCAGGGGGAGGCCGGGGCCATAGCCCCAGGGTCCCCTCAGTCCTCCCTGCTTGGGCCCGGCAGGTACAACAACCAGTGGATGATCGTGGACTACAAAGCATTCGTCCCCGGCGGGCCCAGCCCTGGGAGCAGGGTGCTCACCATCTTGGAGCAGATCCCGTGAGTCCCCTGGGAGATGGGGCTGGGCGCTCCAGGCAGAGAACCTCGGAGGCAAAGCCCGGGAGGCATGGGAAGGGAAATCTAAGGAAGGTGAGGTTGGAAGAGAGGCCAGCCCTGACTGGGGCTCAAGACTCAGGGCATGACCTACCTCCAGGCAGTGGGGAGCCAGCTGGGACCCCCGCGAGCCCCTCTTCTCACCACTCCTGTCCTGTTTCTCTCGGTCCCAGGGGCATGGTTGTGGTGGCTGACAAGACCTCGGAGCTCTACCAGAAGACCTACTGGGCCAGCTACAACATCCCGTAGGTGTTCCTCCCGGCCCCACCCTGCAGTCAGCTCCCCCCACCCCTTGCTGATGAGGGGCTGCCCCACGTGATTTCCGCCCAACCCGCTTCTGGGCCAGAAAGGCCCTGGCAGTTCTGTGGTGCAGCCATGGGGCTTAGGTTAGCACTCACATGACTTCCCAGTCCGCAGGGTGATGGGGGTGGCCATCTCAGGTGCTGACCCTGCTGTGGCTCCCGCCTGGATCTGCTTTAACTGGGCTGCTCCCCCTGCTGCTCACTGCGCTTTACCCGGGTTATGTTGTTTGATCCTTGCAATGGGCCAGCCATAGCTCCTGTTCCCATTTCACAGATAGTGATGCTGAGGCCCCGAGAGGGTGCCTAACCTTCCCAAGGTTCCACAGCGTGTCAGTGATACAGCTAGGGTTTGGAGCCATGTCCCTTGGACCCCCAGAGCCCCAGCTCGGCCACCCCACCGAGCCACCCCTCAGCACTAACAAAAGACATTTTTATTGCTCTCCTGATGGTCTCCTGACGAGTGTTAGTGCTAATCTTCTGGTGCCACAGCCAGTGAGGTCAGTGGGAGTCATGAGTGACTGCTCTCATCCCTGGCAGATCCTTCGAGACCGTGTTCAACGCCAGTGGGCTTCAGGCCCTGGTGGCTCAGTATGGGGACTGGTTCTCCTACGACAGAAGCCCCCGGGCCCAGATCTTCCAGCGGAACCAGTCGCTGGTGCACGACATGGCCTCCATGATCCAGCTGATGAGGTGCGTGGGGGACAGTGAGCACTCTGTGGTCTCCATTGTCACTCATTTAAATCTCACAACCGGCTCGGGGACTGGCAGGGTGACAGTGTGTAATGGCCGGTCCAGCAGGGCTGTGGCCCTGCTCAGCGTGAGTCCTGGGACAGGTGGGGACACCGAACTGCTGCTGAGTGACCACCCTGTGCTGGGCACTGTGCTTGGTACTGGACACACAAGTGCTAAGCATGTCCCCCACGGTCCCCGGGGGTCCCCCTGCCCTGTGGAGATGTGGAGAAGCATCAGGCACTCATGCAGACACCAGTGTGGAACTAGGGCTGCCTGAGCCCCAAGAAATGCTACCGTGGTGCAAGGTGGGGCCTCTAGCCTGAGTCGGGATGAGCCCAGGGGCATCCTGGAGCACGGGGTGCCTGAGTGGAGGTCGGGACGGTGACGGGATGACGAGGGGAGGGGGCGAGGGAGCCCAGTGCTGGGGGGGACTCAGGCTCACTGGGGGCAGGTGGCTGTGTCAGGGGCTGCCCTGGTGGGGTTCAGCCCCTCCCTGACCTCCCCTCCCAGCACGACTGACAGCCCCTCCCTTCCCACACCCAGGTACAATGACTTCCTGCACGACCCCCTGTCTCTGTGCAAAGCCTGTGACCCCCAGCCCAACGGGGAGAACGCCATCTCTGCCCGCTCTGACCTCAACTCGGCCAATGGTTCCTACCCCTTCCAGGCTCTGCAGCAGCGCTCCCACGGCGGCATTGATGTCAAGGTGCTGGCAGCCCTGGGCCGGGGCTGTGGGCGGGCCATCCTCACGGCTGGGAGGGCATGACGGGGAAGGCTGGGGTCCAGGCCGACGGCAGGGCAGGAGTGGGGGCAGAATTGGGCTGTGGTTGGGGTGCAAATTAGGGTGGGCGCTAGGCCCCCTGGAGTTGGGTCAGCGTGGAGCCCAGCCTGAGCTGATGTTGGGTGCTCCGCTCTGCCCCCAGGTGACCAGCAGGGCCCTGGCCAAGGCCTTGCGCCTCCTGGCAGCCAGTGGCCCCACGTGGGACCAGGTACCCCCGTTCCAGTGGAGCACCTCACCCTTCAGTGGCCTTCTGCACATGGGCCAGCCTGACCTCTGGAAGTTCTCACCCATTGAGATCTGGTGGGACTGAGGCGCTGGCTCTACCCGGCTGGCTTCTGCCCCTGCTGACCACGTGGCCCCAGCAGGGCCACGCCGCCTTGACTTCCTGCTCGACCTTTGCCGCCTGCTGTGTGGCCTTTGCCACCTGCTGTGTGCAGAGCTGAGACCTGGGTCTGCCAGGTTCACTCTCGTCCGGGCACCCCTGGGTGGGGCACAGGACATGCGGGGGCCCAGAACTGACTCCCTCTCCCCCGAAGTGGGTGAGTGCCGTCCCTGTCTCCCTCTGCTTCTCTGCGTCTCTCTTTCTTTTTCTTTCTGTTTCTCTGTCCTTTCTGCTTCTCTCTCTCCCCCACCCTGGGGCCCCATCCTCAGGCTGCCCCCCTGAGGGATCAGGGTCTGGGCCCCCGGTGGCCCTGGAGGGGCCTTTTCTGGGCCGGTTGCTGGTGGCTCCGGAGCAGTGGGGTTTCAGCCCGGAGCCCTGGGCGTTACCTGTGGTTGGCCTCTCCTCCAGCCCCGGCTCCTCTGCCCCTGTAGGAAGTGGCCCCTGTTGCCCCTCTGGACAGCTTTCTCAAGGACAGAAACTGGAAAACAAACAAAAACCAAAGGTTCCGGCGACTTGTGGCTGGAGGGGCCCTGAGTGTCCTCGCTCACTCTGGGGCAGACAGGAACATCAGCCCCCTGTCCCAGCCTCACGCCCCGCCCCTGCCTGGGCTTGCCCCTGGCCTCCAGGCAACAAGGGCCCTCAGCTTCCCTGCTGCAGGCACCAAGTTACAGGCTGTGACATCATTAAACAGGAGGGGCCGAGAGGCCGTGGCCATGGCCTTGTGCTGTGCTTCTTCCCGGGGCAGTGGGGAAGGCTGGGGCTGCGCCTTTTCTCCCCACAAGACTGGGCTCTGCACTGTCCTCCCATGTGTCTTCCTGCCCTTCCTTCTGTCTGTCCACCTGTCCATCCACTCATCCAGCCATCCGTATGTTTCTGGAGCTCCCTCTTTGTTCTGGGTGCTGTCCCGGGGACCCTGTTCACTGCAAGACCTTCCCAAGTCCTACTGCGGGGTACAGATCAACACAAAATGGAGTCCTGGCCCATCTGTTCGTACCCGAAAACCTGCGCTGGAGACAAGGCTCGCTTGACGCTGTGTGTGGGGGGACAGCTCAGAGCCCGCGGTCAGAGACCTGGGTTCGCATCCTGTTGCCTTCTCCTACCGGCAATGGAGGTTAGCCTCCCTCAGCCCTGGTCACCTCACCCGTAAAATGGGACAACGGCGTGAGCAACACTTCCTGGGCAGGGGATAGCGGCACGGTGAGGATGCGCCGCAGTGGTGGCTGTGACGCAGCTATGTAGGTCCTCGCACACTCGGCCTTCATGGACCAGTGGGTGTTACTGGAACTTAGTGCAGGCCGGGCACTGTGATAAGGCCTGTGGAACCTAATGACCAAAGGCCCGTGACACGTCCCTGCTCTTAGGAAGTTTGCGTTGGAGAGGTAGTCAGCCAGATGAACGAAGCAGGCACCTCGATGCTGATGGGTGGTCTGGAGGGAGTAGAGCAAGGCTGGGAGCCTCGGGGTGGGGCGGGGGTGGAACTCCCCCAGGGCCGTTCTGTAGAAGTGGCGGCTCTGGTCTGTTCCCCAGAATGATTCGGGCCCTTTCTGCTTCCTGGGAG
>PVKM010031142.1:0-16945 GCA_004027735.1 Carollia perspicillata | reverse complement strand
CCCATCAGACTGTCAGCTGATTTCTCAAAAGAGACCTTACAGGCAAGAAGGGGCTGGAAAGAAGTATTCCAAGTCATGAAATGCAAAGACCTACATCCAAGACTGCTCTATCCACCAAAGCTTTCATTTAGAATGGAAGGGCAGATAAAGTGCTTCTCAGATAAGGTCAAGTTCAAAGAGTTCATCATCACCAAGCCCTTACTATATGAAATGTTAAAGGGACTTATCTAAGAAAAAGAAGATAAAAAATATGAACAGTGAAAGGACAGCAAACAGTTATTAACATCCACACCTAAAACAAAAGCAGTCTAAGCGGTCACCTAAAACAGGAGCAGAGTCACAGAAATGGAGATCAAGTGGAAGGTTAGCAAGAGGGGAGTGGGAAGGGGCTGCAGGGAGAGGGTACAGAGAATAAGTAGCATAGACAGTGGGGAGAAAATAGGGAGAAGGCAAGAGTAATGTGGGAAATGTAGAAGCTAAAGAACTTATGACACATGGACATGAACTAAAGGTGGGGAGGGGATGTGGGTGGGAGGGGCTGTGCAGGGTGGAGGGGCATGAAGCGGGGAAATAGGACAACTGTAATAGCATAATCAATAAAATATATTTAAAAATACAAAAAAGTTTTTAAAAAATTAAAATTAAAAAAGTTTTTGAAAAAACCCAACTGCCTAGCAAAGCTAATAATTTTAATGTTACTAAATCCACATTCTAATTTTCCCCATTGACTTAAAAATGTCTTCTAGTCTAGGGCCATACCACCCTGAATACGCCAGATCTGATCCAGTCTCGCAAAAAGAATGCCTTCTAGACCTAGCCAGTGTGGCTCAGTTGGTTAGAGCGCCCACCAGTGACGGAAAGGTGGTGGTTTCGATTTCCAGTCGGAGCACAAGCCTGGGTTTCGATTTCCAGTCCCAGCACAAACCTAGGTTGAGGGGATTGGTGCCCCGCCCAGGCACTACGATCCCGGGTCTGGGCGCCCGGGAGTCTACCAGTCCTTCTCTCTCCCTTCCTTTATCTCTCTAAAACCAATAAAAATAGGATGTCCTAAGTGAGGACAAATATTTTTTAATGTCTTTTACAGAATGTTGTTCAAACACAAGTCCTACCAAGGCTTATATACTCTATTTGGTTTCATCTCTTAAAAATCTATAGTAGTACCCCCTGTTTCTTAATGACATCAATCTATTAAAGATAGTATAGCTGTAAAATGTGTCCCTTTCTGTATTTGCTTCCTCGCGGTTCACAAAAGTCATTAACTCTGACACTGCACCCCAGACACAGCGGGATGCTGCGCCTTTTCTTGTAATCCTCCCTCCACGGTTCATTGCTCACCTCTCAGAACCTGCAAGAGCAGATCAATCCCCTCCTGGTAACACACCAGAGCCTGCTGGTATCGGGACTCGGAATCTAGCTCCACCGCTCTTTTTAGCACAGTGGCTGCAGCTACGCTCTCGGAACCCAGCCCCCGCCCAGATTTTGCCATAATTCTACGAACAGCTCTCAACCTCGAACTGAGCCACAGCAGGACTGGTCTACCGCGCTTCCGGGAGTGGTCACGTGACACTGTCTGTTCAATCCTCTCTCCGCCCTTTAGTGGGAGGGATTCAGCCGGAACAAAAGTACCAGGGTTTGCGAGTACCGTGACGGTAGCATACGAGAGTAGCACTTGACCGTCTCTTCTCTGATCAGCTTCCTGTCCGCGGGTAAGTTCAGGCTTAACATTTAGCAACCGCTAATGAGTGGAGAATATATGGCCAAAAGTACTGCATTGTTGCCAGGAGTTCTAACGCATCTGGGAACCATGTGTAGATGCGCGTTGATTTTTCCCAATTTGAGTTTGCGGGTCGCAATAACCTAGATGGGCCTTGTCCAGCACTGTCCCTTTGGCTTCCAGAAAGCCACTGGCCGACCTGATCCCATTTCCCAGTTGGAGGGATTCCGGGACACACGGCTTGTTGAGTGAGTCTGGATGCTCAAAGTTCAGGGGCCGAGCCGCCTAGGCTGAACAGCCCAGGAAAGGAAACTAAAGTTTGGTTTAGCCTTTTCTATGCTTTTGCTTTATTCATAACGCTAGCTTCCCATTGGGCATCAGCGAAATTTAATTAGTTGTTAATGAAGATTTTAAAAGTTGCTTTATTTTTAAGTCGCTGCATTTTAGAAGGTACACCTTCCGAGGTTAGCAGTTAAAATATTTGCCAATTTACTGAAAGCTGTGATTTTTGCAACCATGTTTTTGGTCGCCTCACACCCGAAACTGCTTTGCTGCGTATTTTTGCTGAAAGGCACTTAGCCTGCCTAGTTCTTGTGAGGCGTTAGGAGTTGAAAGAAGAGGTATTTCTTGCCTTCAGAGATTTCAGTTTAGCGGAAGGAGGATTTTGTATTTTTTATTTTTATTAATGCCCGTCCCCCTCATCATAATATAGATGTCTCTTTAGGAACGAAAATGTCGTTGTTGTTGTTTTAAGAACAATTGCATTCATGGTCATTGTAAAAAGGACAACGACAACAAAAAATACTATCGGACTTTACAGGAGGGAAGGGGAAAAATTGCCCTGGGATCCTGCCCCTCCCCTCCGAGGGTGGGGTTGGCGGGGGTGATGTTAACGTTTTTTCTGATAGCCTTCCAGTTTTTCTATGAAAAGCCTTCCAACTTTTCACATGATGCATGTATTTTCCTATTTTTGCTTTAGTGCAAGAGCAAAGTTATTACTTGAGGTGATAAACACAATACAGTGTACAGATGATGTGTTGTGGAATTGTACAGCAGTGTAATTTTGTTAACCAGTGTCATCCCAATAAATTCAATTAAAAAAGAAAACCGCTTTTTATTTAAAAAGTTATTGTACAGGAGGAGATTATATAATTGTTTCAAGGTCCAAGAATTATATGCCTAATTATTAAGAATAACCTTTACTAAAACATAGCTTTTGACTGTTATGCCTTCTGAAGTCTGTAACTGAAATTTCATTCTGATGAATGAAATCTGTTCAATAGCAAAAATTAATTGAGCATCTACTACATGGCAGGTGCTGCTTTAGGTAGATGTTTGGGATGCATGTGAATAGACAAAACAGACCAAAAACAAAACAAACTTTAAAAATCTTTGATCTAGTGGAACTAACATATTATTGGGTCAAAATCAACAATAAATATGAAACTTAACAGTTAAAGTATATTCGAAAAGTGCTGTGGAAAAAAATGAAATAGAAGAAGAGGGGCTGGGAGTGCTGATGACTGTGTCATGGGTCAAAATGCTAAATAATGGCATCAGAGTAGACCTTATTAAAAAGATGAGATTTGAGCCAAAAATTGAAGGAAGTAAGGGAATTAACCATGTGAATATCAGGAGCAGGAACAGCCAGTACCAGGGAGTATGACTAGCTGGTAAGTACCAGAACCAGCAAGGGGGACCAATATGTTTAGCAATTGAGCAAGAGACTAATTAATTGGTCGTTGAGTCCAAAGAGTGGGGGATAAGGACTGGTTATCACTCTGATTGAAATGGACAGGCATTGGAGGCTTTCCAGTTTTTAATACATAAATTTAATTTTAGAATAGTTTTAGATTTTAGAAACTTGTGAAGATAGCACAGAGATCCTGTATGCTCCATGTCCAGTCTCCCCTTTCATTAACATCTTACATTAGTATCATGGATGAACCAATATTGGTTGATACATTATTAACAAAAGTTCATACTTTGTTCAGGTTTTCTTAGTTTTTACCTGATGTCCTTTTACTGTTCCAGAATCCCATCCAAGATACTACATTACTACGTTTAGTCATCATGCCTCCTTAGGCTCCTGACTATGACAACTTCTCAGACTTTTCTGTTTATCATGGCCTTGACAATTTTGAGGCAGTCAGGTATTTTGTACAATGTCCCTCAATTTGATGTTTGTCTCTTAAGAGGGGTGTTACGGGTTTTGGGAAGAAGACCACAGAGATGAAGTGCCATTCTCTTTCTGTCATATCAAGGGTACAGGCTAGTAACTTGACTTTTATCACAGTTCATGTTAATCTTGATCACCTGGCTGGTCGTTCTGTTTGTCAGGTTTCTCTAGTGTAGTGTTAGTTTCTCCCCTTGCTAAATTGTCCTCTGGGAGCAGGTCATTGAGCACAGCCCACGCTTCAGGGGTGAGTGGTTTTGCTCAACCTCTTTGTAGGGGGAATATTTATATAAACTATTTGGAATTCTTCTGTAAAGGGAGATTTGTTTCTTCTCATTAATTTCATTTATTCACTTAATTATATCAGTGTGTACTCATGATTATTTTATAGTTTGGATTATAAGCTGGTACTTTGTTGCTTATTTCGTTGCTCATATTATACCAGCTTTAGCCATTGGGAGCTCTTTCAGTCACCTCCTATGTCCCTTTGGCATCCCCGTGTCATTTTAATTTTTTGAGTGTACCTTTCTAACACTACAAGGTGTTCCAGGCTCACCTTTATATATCCCCTGCTGCAGCCCTTTACTCAACTGTTTCTCCAAGGAACTCTGGTTCCTTTCAGTAGAGAATTCTATTAGAAACTAAGACGTGGTCACTGGGTGTGGTCATTTTTACTGGGATGCCATTCCTGTTAGGTCTAATCCCATGTCAGTGGACCATAGGGATCATTCTAGCCTTAATTTATGTGTAACCTCCTCCAACAGTGACAAACCTGGCTCTTTGGAAGGTTTTGAGCTGAGGAGTTGACATGATATGATTTAGGGCTTAATGAGATGATTGCTGCTATGGAGAAAAGATGTCATGGAAGTTGGAATGGAAGCAGGTGGGCCAATTAGGAGGCTTTTGTTGAATTCTAAGTAATAAGAGAAAGGTTTAACAAAGTGTGAAGCTAAATGAATTGGGTTAGTATTGTATATAATGCTTACCTTGTGAGGCAGAAGTATGGTAGAGAAAATAACTTTGCATTACCTATTTGATGAGGAGGGCCAGGGGACTAAGCATCTCTTCTAAGCCTCAGTACAAATATGCATAACCACCAGCCAAGCAAACAGTGGCTGATTTGAACTAGAAACTGTTATGTTGTATTGTAATGTTTGAGGTCTGAAGTCATGCACTTTATCTTTCTGCTCAGAATATGTATGTGTGGTAGGTTATAATCGTTATGTGTCTAAATAAACATGACTTTTTTAAGTCATGGAAGCAATGTGTGTTTGTTAAGAATAGTTTAAAAAATATAGATAAGCAAAAAAGAGAGCTCTGCTTTACTTTTTTTACAGAAAAGGGTTATGATTTAGTGAAAATGCACTGAACTAGGTATTAATGGAATTGAGTCCCAGACGATATACTGCCTGGATAGCTGGGTGCCCTTGTGCGAGTGATTGAACTTTCTGAATTTCATTTTCCTCCTACATAAAGTAAGAGGGTTGTCAGTTCTAATAATAGGAGTAGGGATTTCTTCAGTCCCTTCAGCTCTTTAATATTTTTGATTCTGTGACAAAACATTCTTTTTCCCCCCTCATCATTGAAGGAGATTTTTTAAATGATAGTAGCCCTCATTGCTCCATTTTTGTTTAAGCAACAGAGTCTCTAACTCATTTGATGAAAATGGGATGTGGTTCATATTAATTGCTACCCATGGTTTTGCTGAACTCTGAATACAATCTTTACTATACCTTAATTCTTCCCCTTATTGTATTAAAGTAACCAAGATTTAACTCTTAAATTTCAATCCAGTTTACAGCTAACTTGCTGTGTTTTTTAAACGGAGGGGAGATCTGGTCATTTCCAAGGCAGATTTGACGCACAGACCTGTTTTCTACTTCTCACAGCCTCTGCAGAGGACAAGTCACTGCACTCATGGCTGCAATTTTGCGCTCAATAGTTCAGAGGCCCCCAGGAAAAGTACATGTAAGTGTTTCTTTTCAAGAGTAATCTTTTTTTTTTCTGTTTCTTTACAGTTTTTCTTTCTCTTTTCTAATGAGCACAACATATGAGCAAGCAAAACTTAATTTATATGTTAATTTATTTTTAATGTTGAGGATTAATTTTGCTTATTTATGGCTTATCTGCTGTTATCTCTAAACATTTGGAATCACTAAAGATCTCTTCCTAGAGAACATGCTTCTAAAAAATGGCCAGCATTGATTCCCCTTGGTCCGACTTAATCTTTTTAAAGTTTTAGGGATTTTTTCCCCTTCAGTTATGAAAGAATACATTTAATCTTAGAAAATCAGAAAACTATAGAGAAAAGCAGAAAGAAGCAAAACAGTCTCCCAGAGACCACTGATATTCATACTGTCATATCACTCCTTCAAGTCTTTCTTGTGGAAACTGTGGTGGTGCCGCCTAACCTATTCATGAGGGCCACAGTCTATCTAGATACAGACCTTCTGCTGTAGATAATAGTAATGTCGGGTGCTTAACATACATTACCTTAACCTCAGATTAATCCCATGTGGTCAGCATTATTTCCTTTTTATGGCTGAGGAAACTGACCCTCTGAAAGGGTGTTCATATCTCACAGCTGGTAGGCACAGAAGCCCAGTGTTGGTGGCATGTACAAACCTGTGTTTTTCCTCTGTCTTCCCCATCCCCTCCTCCTTCTGCTCTTCTTTGTTCATGCCATCTCTGCAGTATAGGGAGGGAATGATTATTGCCTGTCCAAAGGAGAGTTTCCTGGTATGAAGGATTGGCCCTGACTCCTTTCTGTTTTGCAGACTGAGAAAAACAAGCCTGGAGGATTGTAGGAAGGGAACAAGAGATAGGAACTAGGAGTGATGGAATTGTTGGGACTAGAAAGAAAACTGGACACTGATTTAGACTTTTCTTTACATTGTGTTGTTGAAGGTGAATTGTCTAGAGCAGGGGTTGGCAAACTACGCCCTGAAGGCCAGATGCAGCCACTACCTTTTTTGTAAATAAAGTTTTATTGGAACACAGCCACATCCCTTTATATATTGCATAGGCTATTTTTGCCCTACAGTGGCAGAGTTGAAACTTGACAATGGAAACCATATAGCCCCAACCTAGAAATATTTACTATCTAGTCCTGTACAAAAAAATATTGCCAATGCCTGGTGTAGACGTCTGTAATTACATGCTTTTGTTTTATATGTTAATGGTAAGATTCATGTTGGGGGCTCAGATAAATGTGTAAAAATTACAGCTTAGGTAAAAACAGACTTCTTGTCACCTTGAAATTGGTGAGTATGGATTTCTGCACAAGATATTCTTCTAGTAAACTAATGTTTTATATCATATTTTAGACTCTGACAAAAGGTGTGGAGTCTCTTGTTTGTACAGATTGGATTCGTCATAAATTTACCAAGTCAAGAATTCCAGATAAAGTAAGAACAAGGTTTTTTTTTAATATTACTATTTTTAAGTATGTTATTTTTAAAGGTTCTTATCTTTGTAATATTGAAAATTTTTACGTTAAATCATTTGTGGATGTAGGTAGTAGTGTAGAGTTTAGAATGTAGAAGGATTTATGTATATGATTATTAAAAATAAACTTGTGTCCCTTGCCTTCCAAGTAGTGGGTTTTAATCACCTTAGAATCTGTTTATTACTATATGTGGTCCTCTCCCCTTAATATTTTTTATTTTCATGTCACCGTTGTCCAGAGAAAATAGTCTTCCTCCTGCTCCCAAGCTCTGTCTTTGTGGCTCTTCACATTCCTTTTCTGTATTGACTATCGCCACTTTGGATCTTTGAGTTTCCTCTGTTAGGTTTATGCGTATGTATCATTTTTTTAAAGAACAGTGGCTAGGCCCCCCATTGATTTTTGTTTTGCATTGTTTTTTTTTTTAATAAATAGACTTTATTTCCTAGAGCAGTTTTAGGTTTATAGAAAAAGAGAACAGAAAGTACAGAGAATTCCCATATAGTCCCTCCCCCATGTACACAGTTATCCTGTCAATGTCTTACATTAGTAGACATTTATTAAATTGATAAACCATATTGGCACATTATTATTAACAAGTTTATAACTAATGTCAGTGTTCACTCTTTGGGTTGTACACTCTGGGTTTTGACAAATACATAGTGTCCTGTATCCGCCATTACATATCATACAGAATGGTTTCACTCCCCTAAAAATTCTCTGTGCTAGCCCTGGCTGGCGTAGCTCAGTGGATTGAGCGCAGGCCTTTGAACCAAACGATCAAGGTTCAATTCCCAGTCAGGGCACATGCCTGGGTTGCAGGCTGGTTCCCAGTGGGGGACGCACGAGAGGCAACCACAGATTGATATTTCTCTCCCTCTCTCCTTCCCTTCCCCTCTAAAGATAAATAAATAAAATCTTAAAAAAAAAGAAAAGAAAAGAAAAAAATTCTCTGTGCTATGCCTTTTCATCCCTCCTTCTTATCCCCCAATGCCTGGTAACCACTGATCATTTTACTGTCTACAGTTTTGCCTGTTCTAGAATGTCATATAAGTCAGATAATACTGTACGTAACCCTTTCAGCCTGGCTTTGTTCACTTAGCAATAAGAAGTTAAGGAGCCTTGATGTCTTGCCATGACTTGATAGCCCTTTTCTTTTTCTTTTCTTCTTTTTTTAGTTAACTATATTTTAATCCAAAGAATGATAAATCACAAGTTAACTGGAAAATCTCTGGCTAGAACTGAGGAAAAACATGAATTTACAAATATTAAGTTGTTTTCCATTAAAGAAGTGTCTGGGATCTTAGGAAACAAAACAGGTCTGGAAGTAATGAAAGCTACATTTAAAAAAAATTTATTTATTTAGCCCTGGCTGGTGTGTCTCAGTGGATTGAGCACCGGCCTATGAACCAAACAGTTGCCAGTTAGATTTCCAGTCAAGGCACATGCCTGGGTTGTGGGCCAAGTTCCCAGTAGGGGGGCACACAATAGGCAACCACACATTGCTATTTCTCTTCCTCTCTTAAAAATTATCTCTGAATTTTAATTATTTATTTATTTTTAGAGAGAGGGGAAGGGAGGGAGAAAGAGAGGGACAGAAACATGTCTTTGCAAATGTTATACATACGTAAGCATACACACACATAGCGGGGTCTGGCACAAATAACGCCCCTCTTTTATTACAGAATCATAAGTATGTAATTCTGTAACATAACAATATCATGCTCAAGCACACCATATGACATTTTAGGTGAAATGTTCAAACTAACTACAAATTATTACATTCATGTTATTATCCTACCAACCATACTCAAGCAGGCCTTACTTCTGCTGGACCCTGTATATAATTCTTAAAATCAGATACTATATATCATATTATATATGGTACAGATGAAACAAATGCAAGACCCTACTATACCTAATGGTGTGGAAAAGTTTGTGTTTTTTTGTTCTTGGGGTGGGTTTCTGTTTGTTTTTCTCAATAACGCATTATGACCATCTTAATGGTAGTACCTGCAAGATCATGAACCTTACTTGTTTTAGTGTCAGCATTGTATCCAGTAGGATACGCTATAATTTGTTTAGTTACATCTTTTTTTTTAGTTTTATTATTAGTTTTATTTAGAATGTATGCATCATAATTTATTTAGTCTATTGAGGAACATGGATGTACTTTAAGTTTTTTATGTACTTAATGGAAACTTCATATAGTTAGGAAGTTTTTCTGTGGGATACCTTCGGCTTCCTAGAACCTTTTGCGATCCTTAGAGAATTAGTTCAAATGCCAGCTCTGTAGAGCTGTTTCTGATCCCTCATAGGCAGTCATTTGTCTGTATTCTCATAGTACTTTGTACTTATTTTTTAACCATATTCATGTTTTATTGTCATGTTTTATTTTATTACATGTTTGTTCCTCCATTTGAATAGGAGTAGAGGATGCATTTCATATAGTGCTAATACATTCTCCTAGCATCCAAGTTCTTTATTTTTATTTTTATATCTTTTGTTTGTTTTTAAACCAAGCACTGGCCAGTTTTACTAAAGAAAAATTTTGTACGATATACTTTTCACCAGTCTGTTCTGATATTCTTTTAGTGATACCAGAATCACCGGGATAGTGATAACCAATGTGTATACTCTGTAGTATTTTCCACACGCTGTGCCCAATTCAATATTATTGCCACTGTAGTGATAGACACGAGTCTTGGTCAACATGGCATAGTATTCTATTTCTGATTTCCTCAAGGCAGCACAGTTATTTGTGAGGATGACCAGTTTTGCTTTGACTGGTATGATTATCTTCGGAGTCTGCTTGTACCCCAGCACGTACTTTCCACTTTTGATAACAAGTTAGAGCCTAGTGACTCCACTAGGAGTTGATCTACTCTAGTGACTTTTTGTCTTTTTCATGACCACCATCTCCCTGCCTAAGGTACACGATGGCCCCAGCCAAGAGCAGCCACCAGGATGGCCTGGGAACAGGAAAGGAAGGAATTCCCACAATGCCCATCTAAGTTCTTTAGAGTCATCTGGTTGCTCCTGCCTTGACCTTCAAAAGAAACCAAAATCCTTGCCTGTGATATTTTTCTTAAGAGCATGAAATCCTTAGATTCCGTTCATCTAAGTAATTAGACCAGTAGAAATGTTCAATTTGAGGTTGAGGATTATAGAAAGATCGGGGTGATATCATTATGTAGTTATTTGGGGGTGTTTTCAGGGGGGAAAAGGTACATAAAAATTATATAAACTGAAAATGTTCCACTGATTCTTCCTTTCTAGGTGTTTCAGCCTTCACCTGAAGATCATGAAAAATATGGTGGGGATCCACAGCACCCTCATAAACTGCATATTGTTACCAGAATAAAAAGTATAAAAAGACGTCCATATTGGGAAAAAGATGTAATAAAGATGCTTGGATTAGAAAAAGTATGCAACTATCTTAGTCATCTTTAGCTTTGTTTAAATTTGCTTTAAATTTGACATTTTTTTAAGTTTAAAGTATACATTTAATTTTTTTGTTTGTTTGTTTTTAAATGTACTATTTAGTGGAATTCACTTGAAAGTTTGATTTTGGCAGAATGAGCCTTAACCTTAATTTTTACTGAAACATGGGACCATCCATGTTTTTGAAATTGATCTCTAACACTGTTTCCTTTTGTTTGTAGGCTCATACTCCTCAAGTTCACAAGAACATCCCTTCAGTGAATAAAAAACTGAAAGTGGTTAAACATTTGATAAGGTTTGTTGTTTGTTACTTCAGAGGTTTTTAAAAAGTCATCACCTTGTATAATTCTACAATCGTTTTCTTTGCCACAGAATCAGGCCCCTGAGGTTGCCACAAGGACTTCCAAAAGAGGAGGACATGGCTCACACCTGCCTCAAGAGCACGGGAGAGTTAGTGCTGCAGTGGCGTCTAAGCCCCGTGGGCCAGGAAGCAATTAAGTCCTAATGCCAGAGCTGTTTCGGATTAAAAAGTGCAAATCATTTTTATTTAACAATGTTGAGAAAGTGCTCTCATTAAAATATGTTTTAAATACTAGTCGTTTTTACTAAGAATGGTGTGATTCTTTCTTACTACAGGCTTGACGGTTGTAGTGCTGTTATTCAGTTTAGTAAGCTCCTCTTTGCCCCTAATAGTCACTACAACATGGGTGAGAGTGGCACTGTGTGAACATCTAGGTTCATTTGTCACCTTAGCAATCATCATTAACTTGGGGAAAAAATTTTGTCTCGTTTAATTGAATCGAACAAATTCTATGAGTGGCCTTTTGAGTGAGCATTTTGTTGGGCGTTGGAGAAATCTAGAGCTGCCCTTCAGGAGCTTACAGCCTGTTCTGCCAGAGAACAGAGTTTCAGCCAAAGTCATTAAACCTTGGATGCAGCCAGATCAGACAAAAACAGTATCTATTTCCTAATTATTAATCTGTTTGGCCTGAAGTTTACTGATGTTCTTTGAATTCCTAAGTAACCTCTGCCAACAGCTGAGGTTGCTTTAAAAAAAAAGAAAGAAAAGGAAAGGAAGAAGGGAGAAATCTTTTAGACGGTATTATTTTATTTCCTTTTTTTCTATTTTAGATACCTGGAAGGGTGGGGAAAAGTAAGAATCTCCAGAGAGGTGCAGTACTGGGAAATTCTGTTGATGATGGTGAAGAATTCAAATTGTAGTTTCCCTTTGTTTTCTTTTCTTTCTTGTAAAATTTGTCTCAAGCAACAATAATATTGGCATATTCATTGTTTGTGATCCCAGTATCCATCCTCTCTTAAGTCTTAGGTTTTTGGGCACCAAGGAGAAGTACTGCCTGAAATAAAGCCAGAACAGATATTCTTTTTTTTTTTTCACTTTATCCTCACCAAAGGATATGCTTATTGATTTGAGAGCAAGAGGAGGTGGGGTGGGGAAAGAGAGAGATATCAATTGGTTGTCTCCTATATGAACCCCAGCTGGGGCTCAAACCCACGACCATTTGGTTATAGGACAGTGGTTCAACCAACTGAGCCATCTGGCCAGGGCCAGAACAGATATCCTTTATTAATAAAGACAGTTACAGTTTCAATTCAATAATTATTGAATATCCTGTACATGTAAGGCCCAGAAGGGACACTAACTGCAAAGAGCTCAGTCTAACTGAAGAGGGACCTGTATGCCAAACAGAGAATGTTCTTGCTGCACTTGGTTGAGACAATTGTGTACATAAAAGCTGGCCCCTGCTAATTTATTGCCATTCCTTTTACTGTGGAAATGTGAATGTTTAAAACAGGGGGAAAGAACATATTTTTACGCAAAGATTATAATAAGTTTGTGAAAGTATTTTTAACCTCAGTAGTCCCACAACTGGAGAAAAGATCTGAATGTTAGGTTGAGTATTTAGAAATAAAATTGTCTAGATTTGAAGAAAAGTCTATAGGGAAGATAGGGCCATAGGCTAGTGTATTGGATTTCTATTGCTATGTAACAGATTACCATAAACTTAGCTGCTTAAAACAACACATGCTTATTATCTGACCATTTCTGGGCTTAGCTGGGCAATCTACCCAGGGTCTCACAAGGCAGCAGAAAAGGTGTCAGCCTAAGCCAGGTTCTTGTAGAGCCTTGACTGGGAAAGGATTGGCTTCTAAGGCCTCTCAGATTGGTGGCAGAATCCATATCCTTATGACCATAAAGATTGATGGTAAGTTGCTTAGTCAAAACCAGCATGGGGAGACAGCAAGATGTGTGCTACACTCTTAGGTGATCGTGTGAATGCAGTCATGTACGTTCCCTTACCATTGTTGAATTCTTTTGTTTAGAGTCAAGTCTCAGGCACTCCCCTTACTCAGGAAAGAGGGGAATTACCCAAAGTTGTGACTACTGGGGGCAGAGATCATTGGGGCTTCCTTAAAGTCTGCCTCTCCATCCTCAATCTGGACCCTGGGGCATTCCCCAGATTGGCATTCCTCCATCATCATTTCAGAACTTTGTAAGAACTTCTTCCTTAGTCTTATCTTGTTTCAGGAGGTTTTCTCTAGCCTGTTATTGGTGACCATTGGCCTTTGGTCAAGCTCAGATGAAGTTACCCAAGTACTGCCTTTAAGGACCAATCCAGTTCTCATAGTCTTCTCAATCTGAAATTGCACCTTTTCCAGGCCAAACACCTGTTCCTTTCATCGTTTCTTATTACAATACTAATTAGTATGTTATTCTAACGCATAATTTCACCAAGGACAATTTGGAATTGCGCTGGCCGTTTTGGGGAACTTTGAATGTGAGCATGGATTGTATATGTGGGAGATCCCTTAAAGTCAGAAGTGAAGAAGCCTCCATGAGCAGATTATCTTGTTTTCCTAAAAAAATTAGATCATTTTGTTGAATACAGTTGTATCTTTTCTTCCCATACTTTGAGGAGTAGAAAGTACTGGAGTTTTGATCACACAGCTCAGTAAGATTTTTAAGGGTCCAAGTTACTGTCTTAAACCATCTGTAACTCTTTTTGTATGTACGTGTGTGTGTGTGTATGTATATACACACACAAATATCAGAATCTGTTCTCTTTTTTAATATTTCATTGGTTATGCTATTACAGGTTCCCCAATTTCCCCCTTTGCCCCCCACCACCCAGCACCCACCACTCCCACAGGCAATCCCCACTTCTATGTTCCTGTCCCTGGGTCATACATAGTTCTCGGGCTACTCCATTTCCTATACTGCACTGTACATCCCCATAGCTATTCTGTAACTGCCTGTTTGTACTTCTTAATCCCCTCACCTCTTCACCCCTTCCCCCACCCACCCCTCCCATCTGGCAGCCATCAAAATGCCCTCCACATCCACAATTCTGTCCCTGTTGTTTGCCTTGTTTTTTAGTTTCAATTGTTGATATATATGTATTGCTGTTTTTATTGTTCATAGTTTTGATCTTTTCTTAAATAAGTCCCTTTAACATTTCATGTAATAATGGTTTGGTGATGATGAACTCCTTTATTTTTTTCTGGTCTGGGAAGCTCTTTATCAACCCTTCGGTTCTAAATAATATCTTTGCTGGGTAGATCAATCTTGGCTGCAGGTCCTCGCTTTCACGATTTTGAATATTTCTTGCCCGTCCCTTCTGACCTGCAAAGTTTCATTTGAGCAATCAGCTGACAGTGTTATGGGAACTCCCCTATAGGTAACTAACAGCTTTTCTCTTGCTGCTCTTAAGATTCTCTCTTTATCTTTAACCTTGGGCATTTTAATTATGATGTATCTTGGAATGGGCCTCTTTGCATCGTCTTGTTTGGGACTCTGTGCTTCCTGGATTTGCATGTCTATTTCTTTCATAAAGTTAGGGACGTTTTCTTTCATTATTTTTTCAAACAGATCCCCCATTTCTTGCTCTTTTGCTTTTTTTAGCACCCCTATGATGAGAAAGTTGGAGCACTTGAAGTTGTCCTAGGGGCTTCTTACACTGTCCTCATTTTTTTGAATTCTTTTTTTTTTGTTCTGATTTTTTTTTTTTGCTTCCTTAATGTTCCAAGTCATTGATTTGATTCTTGTCTTCATCTACTGTACTATTGTTTCCCTGTAAACTATTCTTTATTTCATATAGTGTATCCTTCATTTCTGAGTGGGTCTTTTTTATGCTGCTGAAGTCCTCACTAAGTTCCTTGAGCATCCTTATAACCAGTGTTTTGAATTCTGTATCCGATAGATTGCTTAACTCCATTTTGTTTAGTTCTTTCTCTGGATTTTTGATCTGTTCTTTCATTTAGGCCATGTTTCTTTGTCTCCTCATTTTGACAGCCTCCCTGTGTTTGTTTCTATGTCTTAGGTACAGCTGCTCTGACTCCCTATTTTGGTAGCATGGCCTAATGTAGTAAGTGTCCTGTAGGGTCCAGTGGCACAGCCTCCCCTATCACCCAAGTTGGGTACTCAAGGTGCACCCTCTTCTTGTAGTTGAGCCTTGATTGCTGTTGGCAGATGAATGGAAGGGATTTGCCTAGGCCACTCAACTGCAAAGACTGGCTGTGACCCACTGACCAACAACCTCCTCCCTCTGTGGAGGATGTTGTGCAGGAGTAGGGTAGTGGCGCTCCAATGTGGTCTGTAGATATCCACTATGTGCCCAGGCTCTGGGGTTCCCTGGGTGTTGTGGGCCACCAAGGTCAGCCCCCACCTGTGTTCTACCCAGGGCCACTCTGTATGAGCTATAAAGCAATAGGAGATGGCTGCTACTTGTGCTGGGCATGGAGATTCCCAGGTGAAGCCAATCTCTGAATCTAGGCTGGCTACTGCTAGTGCTGGGTCTGGGGCCACTTAGCAAGTGGTGTGGGGGCTCCAGGCTTACTGAATGGAATCTAGGGGATCCCCAGGGCAGGGCAAACAGTGTTAGCCAGGTTGATGGAATATCAAGAGTATGGCACAGGCCTATAGGCTCTTGGCCCTGTGGGGGGAGGATTCATAAAAGGAACAATGGCTTCTGCCCACCTTTCTGTCTGGGAGCTCTTGCCTTGATGCCAGACACTTCATTTCCTCCCTGAAGGTGACTTTCAAGCTGCTGCCTCGGTGCTGGAGCTCAGGGGGAGTGACTCGGAGTAAGTGTGCATGCGTTCTTTAAGGTGAACTACTTGGGACTCCAGAAGTTTCTTCTACTGACTCAATCCCTGTTTGTTTTGCAGCCAAAATGTGGGGACTTATCTTCCTAACACCTGACCCCTGGGCTGTGGTGCCTGGTGTGGGTCTGGGACTCTTGCTCCCAAAATATCCCTCCTGAATATTTCTATACCCTGCCTTGATGTGGGACTAGCCCATTCTGTGTCTCCACCCCACCTACCATCCAGATGGATGTGGTTTCTTTAATTCCATAGTTGTCAGACTTCCATTCACCTTGATTTCTGATGCTTCTGAGTGATGGTTTTTCTATATATTAGTTGTAATTCTGATGTGAATGTGTGAGGAGGCAAGCCACGTCCACTTATGCAGCCATCTTGACTAGAAGTCCAAGTATC
Source organism: Carollia perspicillata (assembly GCA_004027735.1). Taxonomy (NCBI): domain Eukaryota; kingdom Metazoa; phylum Chordata; class Mammalia; order Chiroptera; family Phyllostomidae; genus Carollia; species Carollia perspicillata. The sequence goes on along the minus strand of PVKM010031142.1, from coordinate 649 downwards.
TGTTTTCTACATCTAAACTTTATTTTTAATTTTAAGATCTTAGGTAAATAAGTTAATTAATAAAGAATCCATGGAAGTCTGGACAGTTTCTAAATAAATACAAACATTAGCCACTGAATAACCCCAGGGAAACAAAGAAGCTCTCTCCTCTCCTTCTCTCCCTCTCCCTCCGTGACCTGCACTCATTCCTGTTTGCTAGCACATTTTCTCTCAATAACCATGTGACCCAAGTGGACTCTAAATGCAGGCTTCAGGTGGGAGCCTGGATAAAGCAGCATAGCCAGGAACACAAGCCAGATGGGGACTGAGACCACTTAGAAGCCATCTGTGGTCTGGATTGGACTGAGCTTTGATATGACACAGAAACTCTGGATACTGGCCTTCCTGAATACATGGTTGGACTTTTTCCATGGTGAGGAAGATGAAGATGGGACATTGAGAACCCAGGAGGGGAACTCCTTTGATTTTGCATTAAGCACCCAAATAGACCTTACCACCAGATCTCATGCTTGCTTTGTGGGTCCCTGAACATGCTTTTTCTCAAGACACCATAAGGACTCCACTTCTACCAATAGCAACCCTATGAACCAATGTCACCCCCATAAATTTTTTAAAAAATAGTAAAAGTGACAGTCATCAGAAAAAAAAA
>PVKM010031141.1:0-16960 GCA_004027735.1 Carollia perspicillata | reverse complement strand
AAAACCCAACCTAGCCACCCACCTAGCCACCAGTGGGCCATGACAACTGGGCTCCATCCTCTCTGGTTTCTCTGGTTTCCTCTCCTCATCTCCCCACCATGACTCTTTATTTGAAATTCCTCCTGGCCACTTTGGGTGCGGAGGGGACTTGTCTCACCCTGAGCAGCTCCAAGGTCACATGTGCAGAGGCCCTGAAGGAAACATTCCTGGCCACCTAGCATACCTCTCTCGGTTAAAGGGAGACATTTACATCAGATATACGGATAAACTCATTAAAATGTGTCTTTGATGGTGAGCTCCTCCTGATCAGAGGTCTTGATTGATTTATCTTTGAATCTATAGTGTGAGATAAGCATGACCAGGTTGGATGTTCACTTACTGCTTGCTAAGAGAATTAGTGATTTAAAGCACTGATAGAAAATAACCCCATGATCTGATATATGTATGTAATGCACAAGAATTATAATAATATGTAAAGAATCCATGGGGCCACAGGTAACTCTTTTCTGCTTTCTAAAAGGACTTCTCTGATGAAGCACTCACGTTTAGGTAATACTAGTGATAGAACCTTTTCATAGTGCTCACACCGATGGATAGGAAGGTAGAAATGCTTTAGAGCAGTAATTCTGAAACATTTTGACTGTGGCCCATGGTGCACTGGTGGTTCCTGCTCTCCAGTAGAATCTTCATTCTTGTCTTCTGAGATTCACAGAAAGAGTTTTAAGACATCACCACGTGCAGCAGGGCAGCCAGACTTCCTTGAGGAAGACTAACTCCAAGTCCTTGACACACTGCAGTTAAGTGCCAGAGGTGAGTATCTACAGGGTTTGGTTCTTCTCTGGGCTCCACCCTAACTCCAGTACTTGGATCAGTTCCTGGAGCATAGCAGGTGCTCAATCAATATTTGCTGGCTGACTGACCCAAACTTAATATAAAATGTTAGCAACCTGTAATGACTCAGTCTGCAGGTTACACTGACAAGCTCTTGGTGAACCATACATAAAAATCAAAGTGGTGACATTGTACAACCTTCACCCAGAAGAATGGAAAGATTCGACTTCTTGGGTCAGTCTGTGGTCTGCCCTGAAGGGCCTTGTGGCTAACCAGTGGGTGGAGGGCCATGTTTTATAGGGTCATGGCTATAGAGCCCCTGTGCGTGTGTTTGTGTGTGTATCAACCCAGGCTGATGACTGTTGAAGCTGGGCAAGGCTTATGTGGACATTCGAGGTGTTATTTTTGCTCATGTTTGGAAGAAATTTCCACAACATAAAAATTTGAAAAGTATGATACGAAGATAGGTGGCATGTTGCCCCTAACCAGATGAACAACAGTGCTCTTACCCCATCCGTCTTCGCCAGGTGAAGGAAGTTGCCCTGCAGCGATGTCGCCAGCATATCTGAAGATGACAGAGCCTGCAGATCTGCCGCTCCGTATGTGCCTTGCAGCATGTGGTTTCTAAAACGACAGTCCGTAAGGGCTATAATGAAGTACCACTGCATGGGGCAGTATCATTGAGTCATTTTAAGAAACTGGTTCTGGAGCCAGACTGCCAGGTTCAAAATCTCCCCCTGCAATTATCAGCCATGGCACCCTTGGGTTAGTTACTCAATCACCCTGTGCCTCAGTTTCCACATCTGTAAAAGGGGAATAATGATAATGCTTATCTCATAGGGTCGTTAGGAAGATTAACTGAGTTGTATGTAAAGCAGTTAGCACAGAGTGGGCTGTCAATGATGCTGACTTTTGCCGCCCTGCGGGGAGGGGAGGGGAGTCCTAGAACACACTCAGTGCTGTGACTCTGAAGGATAGTGTGGCTTCCCTCCATGGAACTTGTTCACAGTGACACCAGTAAGGTATCATGAAGAATAAAGTACCTAATACTTACTTTATCAGGGCGGGAATATTGCTCTTGGACAACCAAAAGTCTTTCTCTTCTTGGTCCATGTCCTCAATAGCTTGTTGGGAAGGCACGAGGACAGTGAGGTTGGAGGCAGCTGCCAGCATGGGATGCAGAGAAGCGTTCTGAATCACAGAAGGAAAACACAGTGGCCCGACTCATATTAGGGGACGGATCGTGGCTGTCTTCATGTTTTACAGAGATGACACTTTCCCTTTAATGTAATTTCAGGATACTGGAAAGGTCTGAAGGACCGCTTTCCCGAATCCTTCCTTTTATTTAATTGTGTGAGCATTGTCAAAAGGCAAATTTTCCTGATCAAGTCACACTTTGAATCCTTATCAGTCCTTTACCCTTTAGTCTAAATGAAGAGTCAGAGAAGATTCTTGACAGGATTGTGCGTGTGTATGCATGTGTGTGCATGCATAATGCTTGGTAATTTTGGAACAGTATGGTGGGAAGATTACAGGAGCAATGTCAGCCCAGGAGAGACTGGAGGACCGAGATCAAACTTTGCCTACTTTCCATTCTTACCTGGAGCTAGTTGTGGATAAAAGCAATGGTGCACTTATGCTTAACGATTGGCTCTCCAAGATGAACAAGTGAACAAAAAGCCCTAGTTTGTAGTGTTTGCTGATTTCTGTGGGGTCCACATTCCCACCATGGCTGAATTCAAGCTACCAACAGGACAGTGGAGATGGGAAAGGTCTGCTCCCGTGAGCTGGGAGGAGCTGGGTCCAGCACACCACCGGGCAAGCTTATGTGTGTGAGGTTGGTCAGTGAAGAAATCAGCGTACACAACAGGACTCCCAGTCTCTGCTTTTCCTTGTGATGGGGCCAAAGAGGCCCCACAAAGAAGCAATAGGAAGGTGCTGACAGGACAGCTTCCTGTCTTTGCATGAGCCTATTTAAAGGGGATAAGCCACTTGTGTGCTGGCTGGCTGACCTTGGCACCCTCAGGAAAAGATGACAGAGATTCAGACAACTGGGTAGGGTGGGGACTAGGTTCTTTGTTATAGAACTTTCCGGGCATGTTGGGCTGAGAGCTAAGCACACATGAAGTTTCCAGATTGCAACTATAAATCCCAGATCTAACTCAGTGAGTTACTGTGATGAATCATGTTGACTTTTTAAAAAAGACCTCTGTCACGACTGAAGCTATACATGTATATTTGAATTGGTTGAAAAGTTGACCACCCCAGCTTATCATAGACCAGAAGTTCTTAGCCCTGGTCCACATTAGAATCACCCGGGAATCCCCTGACCCCCAGGGCAAGCCTCTGACCGCTCAAATCAGTGTCTGGGGTGGGTGCCTGGACATGGCTCTTTGAAAGATGTGTCCCATGTGATTCTAAAGTGCAGCTGGGGTTGAGAAACTCTGCTCTAGACAATGGCCCTCCCTCCTCGCTCCAGCTGCATTTTCAGTTTCCCATTATATGCATTCCAAATTTCTAAAATCATATACATTCCCAATGTTAAATTCCAACAAAGGTACTCACATTTATCCACTGGTTAAATATAGCTGCCGCAGAGAGAAATGACAATTCCTTATTCATCATTCGAGGGAGGGAGGGAGAGGGGAGAGAGAGCGTGAGTGAGGGAACAATGAGAAATATAATCACAGCACATTTCTGGGCCGCCTGCACTTCACCTGCCCGTGCGAGGCTCGTTTTCCTTGCCAGCCTCTTTGATCCGACGTGAATGGGTGCCCCAGCTACTTCGATTTCCTCGTTGCCACAGCTGCTCATTTCTTTCAGGCTCAGTGGCTCTACTGTCCTCAGTATTTGAGGTAAAGCAGTAACTCCAGGAGTGTCGAATGGAACAACCTCCTGAAGGTCTTCCAGATCAGAAGTTAGGTTGTAAAGACATGGCCACCCAACCCTAGGGAGGGTCACAGTGCTCAGTAAAGACCCCCCTTTCAGAGCCAATGTTGAGCAGTGGCTTAGACCATGGAGCCAAAGTTCCCTATGCAAGCGACTTATTTCTCTGGGCCTCAATTTTCTCATCTGTAAACTAGGGATAATAAAAGCTCCAGCTCAGAGGGTTGATGTGCGAACTGGAGGAGTTAATGTTTTTAAAGTGCTTAGAAAAAGGCTGGCATGAGGACAGGCTTATTTTTAACTTATCCCATGGAATTTATTCATGAACGTGTAAACCGAATGTACAATTGGTACCAGGCTGGATGGCAGGGAGGATATGAGGGATGAAAGGGAAAAGGTGTCTTCTGCTGTTACACAACTTACAGTTGTTCTAGGGAAGTGAGAACTCGCGGACTTGAAAAGATGATCAACGGTGCCGGCAGATCAGTGACACTGAACGTGTTAGAGGAAAGAAAGCTCTGGACTTGGAGCTAAAAAGGGGCAGTTTCTTTTCCCAAGCCTGCCATTCACTAGTGGTATGATCTTGGGCAAGTCACTGAACTGCTCTGAGAACTCAAGTGTCTAATCTGAGAGATGACCAGGATGATGCCTTGCACCTGGGATTATACATATTATATGCATTAATGTTTGAAAAAGCATTTTTAAACCATTAAACACCATGAAAATGGCAATAACGATTATAATATGCCAATTTCATCAAGACAATAAATCTCAGGGCTGTCTCAATTTCTTTTTGATAGTAGTTGAGGTTATTAAGTCAGTCAGTTAATGCCTGTTAGAAAGTAAATTAGTGAACAGATAAGTACAAGAGCTGAGATGCTCATGTAATTCCATCAAGGGGCAGCTTTAAGGGAGAAAGCGGCACGAGCTGGACCTGAACTGATGGCAGGAAGACCAGAGGCTGGTCCCTGGGAGAGGGAACAGAGCCGGCATGCAGCTGGGACGGCCACAACTAAGCTCAGCTTCTTGCAGGAAAAGTGAGCTCAGCCTGTACGAAGATGCCCAGAGCATCGGGCCGAGGATTTGGACATCACCTCGCGTTCTGTGGGAGGAGAGGGACATTGCCAACACAGGATGTTAAGGTGTTATGGCGTTAGGAAATGAGGCCCATGGACAGTGCAGAGAAAATGTCAGGTCTGCACTCCACGGTCTGGGAATCAGGAGATGACTCCTGGGCCGGCAGGGCCAATAGAGGGAGCAGTGGGAAGTGGAGGGTGGAAAGGACGGTGCAGAGGGAGGGGGGCCCAGGGCCGATGCCACAGCCAGCCTCGGGGAACGAGGACCCGGGCCTGAGGGAGGCTCTGAGTTTGGGTAGGGTGCAGGTCCTGGGGTTTGCCAGACCAGTGGTTTCAGCTGAGAGGAGGGACAGGAGCCAAATTTGGTGAATTGATCAAAAAATAAGTAATGAGAAAATCTGTTAATTTACTTTCTTTCTCTTTTCAACAAATCGTTATAAACCATGGGAGTGAAGTAGGAACCAAGGCGAAGACGTGCCCTCAACAGTTTAGAGCCCCCTGGAGGGGGGACAGAGAGATGTATGAGCAATGACAATTCGATGTGGCAGGTGCTACACTGATAGAATACTCTCCATATGGTGAAGTGCTTGGGCTCTGCACTTTGCAGCTGAGGGGCCTCAGGCAAGTTTTCTCAGCCTCTTGGTTTTCTCATCTATAAAATGGGCGTAATAGTAGCATTAACCTCAGAGGTTGCCATGAGGTTTAAATGGGGTGCCTGCATGTTAAGGACTTAGTAAGATGCCTGGTATACAGAAGGTGTTCACACCCCCGCCCCAGATGTGGTGAGTGGAGGGTGCTCTGGGTACCAAAAGGGGCACATAACTCAGACAGGAGCACACTGAGAGCTCAGTGGGAGCCAGTGAGTTGCCCATTTAGGAAGTTTGGGAATGGAAAGAGGTAGAATGACCAGAAAAGGAAGCCAGGACTGCTGGGTACATAGCAGGTGCCAAATAAAAGTTAGCTTCTATCAGCCTGTATAAAACACATGATCCACAGGCCATATATACCATCTTGGAGAAGCAGCTTGCTTCATATAAAATCTCCTAGAGCACCTGGTCTGTACAGCACTTTACAGGCATCCGAGCTCCGAGCGTTGTGAAAATGAGTCCTGTCTTCATCATTCTGTGCTGGAGTTCGTCTCTGAGGACTTACCATCGCTGCGTTTCCATAGCACAGAAAGCCATCTCCTTCATAGCCCTCTTGACAAACACAGCTCCAGATGCCAGAAGTAACCTGACAGGTTGCCTGATAAAACGAAGATGGGAAATAATGGCCTGATTTTCTAACCAAAGAGTTCAATATGAGTTATACCTGTGAGACACCAGGCTCCATTTAAAGTAAGAACTACGAATTCGGGTTTGAAAGATGGTGGAAGTAACCTGCAGACCCTTCCAGGTTGCAATGAAAGGCTTTGGTCTGCATGTTCAGGGCAGCTCTTACTTAATCATAGTTAAATTCTTTTTTAAAAAAAGATTTTATTCATTTATTTTTAGAGAGATGGGGAAGGGAGGGAGAAGGAGAGGGGGTAAAGCAGCAATGCTTGGTTGCCTCTAGCACACCCCCTACTGGGGACTTGGCCTGCAACCCAGGCATGTGCCCTGACTAGGAATCAAACCGGCAATGCTTTGGTTCTCAGGCCTGTGCTCAATCCACTGAGCTACACCAGCCAGAGCAAATTCTTTTTTTTTTCATCCCCGCCATGTGTAGCAAGAAAAACCACAGGACACACAGCTAATTTGAACTTCAGATAAACAAATGTGTTTTAGAATAAGTATGTCCCATGTAATACTTGGGGGCATTACTTGTGGCTGCAAAAAGATTCATTATGTATCTAAAGTTCATATTTAACTGGGAGTCCTGTATTTTATCTGGAAATCATATGTGGGTTCTTCCAAGCTTTGGAATGGAGTGAAAGTTACAATAATTACTCCCATTCTGCTTAGGGACAGCCTTCGGCACTAAGAGAGATTCCGTTCCCGTCTATAGGCTCACATAAGAAATAACCTAACTTTCTTTCTGAAGTAATTTTTTTTGGTAAGAATAAAAGAAATCAAGAAACTCACCAGGGGATGACATTGCCCAGTCTGTCCCAAGCATGACGTTATTGGTTCACATTCAATCCCATTGCCTCGGAATCCTGTCTTGCACTCACACTCATTCTGTAATTCCAAGAACAGAGCCGAAGGGAGTTATGGAAAACTGCCTTCTGTGCCATGCCCTCCCGTGGGACTGAGAAATGAACTATGGAAACCGTAGCTCTTTGTTATGCTTCAGATTCTAGGGCTGTTGATCATCCATATTCCACACTGAATTTCCCAGTCTAACAGTTTCTTGGTACTTTAATGATTTTTTGTCCTCACTAGAGGACGTGTATATGGACTTTAGAGAGAGAAGAAGGGAAGGCGAGAAACATCGATGTGAGAGAGAAACATTGATTGGTTGCCTCTTGCATGAGCCCTGACTGGGGACTGAACCCACAATCCAGACGTGTGCCCTGAGCCACACCAGCTGGGGCTCGTTTTGAATTTATTATCCAAAGAGGACCATGTGGAGAGCCTCAGAAAACTTAGGCTCCAAGGAGCCTCACATTGGAAAAGTTGGTCCCTCCGTTTAAGAGGGCAAGATTACGTGAGCCATTAGGTGGAGCTCCACTTGGCAGGGCTCCGTGCCCAGGGCCGTTGCTAGGCTAGGAGGCACTTTGTGCAATTTAAGATAGACATCCCCTTTGAGCAGGCGAATCTGAGTGAGGCACCACCTCTACATGGACAGCCAGTACCTCTGAACGTGAATTTATTTGGAAAGAGGATTATTACTATTATGTAATTAGTGCAGTTAAGATGAGGTCATACTGGAATAAAGTTGGTCCCTAATGCAACGTGACCTGTGTCCTTATAAAAAGTGCAGATTTGGATGCAGACACACTCAAAGGGGGGACGCCACATGAATGCAGGGACAGAGATCACGCCAACGTATGCATAGGCCAAGGAACACCGAAGACTGCCAGGAAACCATCCAGCGCTAAGACACAGGCATGGAACAGATTCTTCTTCACAGCCCTTAGAAGGAACCCAACTTGCCAACACCTTGATCTTGGACTTCTAGCCTCCAGAGCTGTGACACAATAGAGTTTTGTTCTTCAGTGCCACCCAGTTAGTGACACTTCGTTATGACGGCCTTAGCAAACTAATACATATACTTAGAAATCTTTTTTTCTTTCTCAAATACAATTTGGCAACTCATATGAGTCAAAAATAAATGCTTTTTTTTTTTCCTGCTAAATGCTTGGTGAGACAGGAGACTGCCGTGAGCTCTTCCATGATTAGTACTTTTTTGTTGTTTTTAAACTCACTGAGGATATGTTTGTTGATATTTTAGAGAGAGAGGAAGGGAAAGGGAGAGAGAGAGAAAAAGCACTGATTAGTTGCCTCTCATATGTGCCCAACTAGGGGTTGAACCCACAACCTAGGTATGTGCCCTAAGTAGGAATCGAACCTGCAAACTTTTGGTGTGTGGGACGATGCTCCAACTAACTGAGCCACCTGGGTAGGGCATGATGAGTAGTTTTTCCATGGCTGCAATCCTAGTGTAGTTGTCATCGCCTCTCCTGGATTGGATCAATTCCTAAGCAGTAGCTTTAGAAAAAGTCTCAGTCTCCCTTTGATGAGGCTAAGTGAAAGTGATTGACAGACTGTAGCGCCACAGAAATGTAAAGCATGGTCAAGGGTGTGGTTAAGAGGGTAGCCCTGGAGTCAGCCTGGGTGTGAATCTCACACCATGATTTATTTTCTGTGTGATGTGGGCAAGGTATTCAGCCTCTTGGTGCCTCTTTCATAAAAAATATTAATAATTGTACCTATGTGGCACCAAAAGCAAAAATAAATGTGTGACAACATCAAACTAAAAAGCTTTATACAGCAAAGGAAACCACTGATTAAATGAAAAGACAACCCATTGAGTAGGAGAAAATATTTGTAAGTCATGTCTGATAAGGGGTTAATATACAAAATATAAAGAACTCATACCACTCAATGGCAAAACCCTAAACCATCTAAATAAAACATGGGTAAAATATCTGAATAGTCATTTTTCAGAGAAGACACAGCGACAGCCAACGGGCACATGAAGAGATGTTCACCATCACTGGTCATCAGGAAAATGCAAATCAAAGCCACAAGGAGCAGTCACTACATATATGTGAGCCCGGCTATCACCAAAGAGACAAGAAATGACAAGTGTTGGTGACGATGTGCAGGAAAGGGAACCCTTATGCTCTGTTGATGGGAGTGTAAATTGGTGCAGCTGCTGGGAGAAAAAGTACGGAAGTTACTAAAAAATTAAAAGTCAAACTACCATATGATCCAACGATTCCACTTCCGGGTATTTATCTGAAGAAATCAAAACACTAACTAGAAAAGCTATGTGCACCCCCACGTTCCCTGCGGCATTATTTATATTAGCCAAGAAATGGAAACCAGCTTAAGTGTCCATTGACAGATGAAATATTACACAGAGAAATATTATTCAACCATAAAAAGGAATAAAATCTTGCCATGTGGGGCAGTATGAATGGACCTTGAGGGCATTACGTTAACTGAAGTAAGTTAGAGAAAGAAAGACAAATACTGAATGATCTCACTTAAATGTGGGATCTAAAAAATAATAATAATAAAACCCTCCGAAAACCAAGGTCATAGAAACAAAGAACAGATTGGTGGTTTCCAGAAGCACTTCTATGCCTGGAGGGAATAAAGCCTCCTTTGTTCTCTGCCACTGCACACCTACCTGCCCGGGGCCCACATACAGACAGGTTGCATTGTCGTGGCAGCCGCCATTGCTGGGCAGCTGGCAGTTGTCGATCTCTGAGCAATCTCTTCCATCCCCGGTCCATCCCTGCTGGCACACGCAGGTGTGGGTCCCCACGCCAGTTTTGATGCATTCTGCCTGCAGGAGGAAATAAGGAAGCAAGACTTTGGAAAACTCAGGCCAGCCACGTGATTCCAAAAGCAAAAAAGGATTTTCTGAGGTACATTCTAGAAAACACATATTTGCATGGAATCTGATGGAAATAATTAAAGCACACATTTGTGCCGAGATCAATGGAAAAGATGAGATGGTTTAAAGTGCAAAATTGCTTGGAGTTGGCCAGCTAATGGCCACCACTAACATTACTGTCATTTTATTGAGCCAGGGACTCTTCTTAATATTTTGTGGGTGTATGCCACTTTTGAGGAAGTTATTATTATTTCCACAGGAAATAATAATTGTTATTGCAGATAAGCAAACTGAGGCTCAGAGGAGCTAAGTAAACTGCCCCAGGTCACACAGCTATAAGCAGGAACAAACCCAGGTCTGTATGATGCTGAAGACTAAGCTTCTAATCACTGTACCTTTTCTTAGGAGGACCACACCAGGAGGTCAAAAAACATGGTGAGAGGGGGAGAAATGCAAGGTGAGTTGTAGAGATGAGGCTGTCAGAGGGGGTGGGAGTAGCCCAAGGGGAGTCTCCTGGGCTGGGGTGAGGGATTTGTATTTGATTTCATCCTCAGAGCCAAGGGGAGTAACTGAGGGGCTCTCGGCAAGGGAGAAACACGATCTGATCAACTTCAGGACACTCTGGCTGTGGGGGGACAGTGAATGTGCTGTGGGTTGGCAGGATAGGCAGCACCAGTTATTAAACTGTGGTAAGGGATGAAGGTGATGATGGCCAGGTGGTGGTGGTGCTATTCAAAAAGCACTAATGAAAGCAATGGTGGGTGAGGGATGAAGGTGTTAGTGAAAGCGGTGGTGGGTTGGGCTACACCCTGACAATAATAGAACTTAGGGTGAGTCACTTGTCGTCTCCAAGCTTCGGTTTCCTAACCAGTAAGATGGGCGTCATGAAATCTGCTCCATTGGGTTGGGTGGGGGTGTGGGATTGCATACAGTAGAGTTGCTTGGAAGCTGTAGCATCTGAATCAAGAATTTACTTATTTATTTAAAAATATTTTATTTATTTATTTTTAGAGAGAGGGGAAGGGAGGGAGAAAGGGAGGGAGAGAAACATCAATGTGTGGTTGTCTCTTGCATGCTCCCAACTGGGGACCTGGCTCGCAACCCAGGCATGTGCTCTGATAAGGAATTGAACCAGTGACCCTTTGGTTTGCAGGCTGGCACTCAATTCACTGAGCCACTCCAGCCAGGGCACGAGTTTAATACTAATGATCTCAATAGCTGATTCTCAGGCTGTGTTTTTAAGAGCCCCGTTGCCCTGCTCATATGGACTTAGGAAGTGGAGCCTCATAGAAGGTACCTGGCACTGTCTTTAAAATTCAAAGTTTAAACAAATGTGCTTCATGTGATGAAAAGCCATCGGACCCTGCCTTTTGGAAATTCTTCCTTTAGGATTTCCCCCCCAAACCAGGCAGTTTAGAAATACAAATCAACACTCACATTGTGGCTGCAGCCCCCTGGGGTTAATCCCATGCAAGGGTCCATCTCTGAACAGAGGCTTCCGTCCCCTTCATATCCTGGTTTGCAAACACAGCTGCAAGAAGGGCAATGCACACAATCAGCCCCAGAAATATAAGCACCAACCACCGAGAAGATGGCCAGCCAGCCAGCCAGCCAGCCAGCCAGCCAGTGGTTCAGGGCATGACCTATGCACCATGGTGTTTGTAGGAATTTCTGGGGTCTGCAACCAGACAGACCTAGGTGGGAATCCAGGCCTCATCTCTCAGCAGCCATGTGACCCTGGGTGACTCCCTTACCCTCTGGGAGACTTCGTTTCCTCATCCGGAAAGTGGCCCTAATCATTCCACCTCCCTCCTAAGAATGAGCTAATGCATGTGGAGCAGTTAGCACCTTATAAGGCTCAGCATCGGCCAGCTTTTCTGCTCTACAGGACCGGAATCTGCCTCTCTACAATTCTAGTTACTCTCTCTGATTTGGCAGGAAACCACTCTGCCTGTTTTTCTATAGGGCAGCCCTTAAACTACGTGCAAAGACAGTCCCGCGAGACTTCCCCTCTTTCCCTCGTCCAGTCCCTCGGTTTCTCCCCCTGCAAACACAACATTCTCAGGTGCCTCATCCTGTGGACTGAATTGGTTTCCTGACCCCTTATCCCCTCAGACACTCCTCTCAAAATGTGCCACCATGATACTTTCACTGTTAAATGCGGGGCTATTTGTTCAACCAGTGTTTACTGGGAGCTTTTTGATAGGTGCTGGGACTCCCTGTGGGTCCGTCATAGGCCCATGTTCCTGCTGCAAATTGTGTGCTCACAAAAAGTAAAAATAATATATTTTGTGTATCGAGGCCCCTAGGGAAACTAAGTATTTTTATCTGGTGCCTGAATGAAGACGTAGGTAGAGCTGTTCCAACGCTGATTTAAACTTAAGTTCATATAGTCTATACAGACCTACGTCCACAGTCCTTAGTGAGTGATTAGGAGGTTTTAAGAGTAACTTTGATTACTTGTGGTTTTTGCCTCATGCACAGATACAGATCCTCATCCCTAGGAAGGTGCATTTCTGTCGTAAACTGTGGAAGAGAAAAGACAGTTGCTGGCCCCAGGCTGCCCACAGTCTGGTGGGGGACACAGACCGCAACAGATGAGCACATGGCTATGTAATTACAAATTAGGAAAAGTGCTGTAAAAATAAGGCCAAGAATCCAGACATGCTCCGCATTTCCCAGAATATTTTGGGGGTGGTTACTGACTTTGAACCAAATATGCCCGGGGAGGAAGTTTTCTCTCTAGGCCCACTGAGGATGTTACCACTAAGGAAACAAATAACGACCCAGTGACCAAGAACCCACTTTCTTGTAAGATACCTTTAACAGGGGAGTTATTATCAAGGGCCTTGGGAAGCAAAGATGTTTTTAAAAGCTCGGAATTGTCGGGAACCTGGGCTGGGCAGAATCTGGCCTTTCAGCTGATGCAATCAGCTCCGGGGTTTACGCTCCTCAGAAACAACAAGGAGCATGCGCAGAGTACGAACACAAGCTACCAATCAGAGTATAACCCGTACCCTGGCATGCGCGCAGTAACCTATCAAGAAGCGCTCCTTTGTGTACCCCTCACCAATCAAGTAGCTATACGTTTCCCCTTCCCCCCCTTTTATAAGTCTTTGCCCGAAAATAAAATTTTGCAGCTTGATCAGAACTTATTGTCTTGCTGCCATTCTTTGCGCCTCTTGTCCCCCTCACCCATTTGCTCCAGACAGGTGGCCGAGTCCCCGTTGACCGCTCTGCTGGCCAGAACACGGAATGTTGGTGGACAACTCTTTATTTCCTTTGTGTAAGTGATGATAATAATTATAGTTTCCATGACTAAACATTTATGTTGTGCTAGCGCTGGTGCTGGGTGCGCTTAGAATTTCCACAACTGCCCTGCATCACCCTTATTGCACTGTTGAGGAAAGTAGGACTCAGAGAGGTTCAGTAACTTGCCCAAGGTCACACAGCTGATAGATTTCAAAGGAGGGAGAACAGCAATTCGGACTGAGCTTACTTTGAGCTTTTCTCCACAAAAGCCACACTGGCAGTTGGAGAGAACAGGCCTCAGTATATGGGTTGGGTCCGTCTACAAGTAACACAGTGGCCACCGGCCACAAAGGGTGAAGCCCCCCTCCCCTAAGACTTACCTTGCTGTCCCATTGCTGTATTCGCAGGTGGCATGGATGTGACAGAACTGCATGTAGGGTCCACAGGCTGAGGTCTGCTTGTGGCAGAATGTCCCCGCGGAGCCCTCCCTGCATGTGCCGGCGAGGCAGGCCCCGTCACTGTCTACCCGGTTGTCACACGTCCCGTGAATGCACAGGCATTCTGAAAGAGAAGGAAGAGCGACCTTCAGGGCTTGGGGGGCAAGCTTAGCCTTGGGGCACATGGGTCATGGACAGGGGCCAGCTCCTGTGGTGTTCTATTCACTCCTATCAGAGGAGACCCTGAGGCAGAGCAGGGGGGTGCTCGGGATGCTACTTCTTAGGGTCTCTTGGTGAGGCTGACTGTTCCATCAAGGATGAGAAAAATTTGGACTCAGAGCTGCTCTATGTGCACGTGTGGGGGTATCCAGGGAGGATTGCTATGGTGTAGCAGCCACCAGGGAACTCAATTTTCACCTACTTCATGGCTGGAGACTTTAGTCTGGAACTGCCTCACCTTTTTGTGAGGACCTTCTGGAACAAATAGAAGTGATTTCTCATGCCAGCCCAGCCTCTGATTCCAACTTACATATTTCTTCTTCACTCTCCATCACAGTAAACCAGTGATAATGGTGGCCAATATTTTCACACTGGCCTTCTTCCGGGCATGGGGCCAGCATTAACCTGCACCGTCTCATTAACAGCCACCAGCCTCAAGAGGTAGGTAACTTTTATCATCCCCGTTTTCCAGATGAGATAACTGAGGCCCAGAGAGGCGAAGCAAATTGCCTAATTGCTGCTCAGTTCCCAAGCACGGACTTGAACTCAGGCCTTCAAAGTCCGTTTCTGTTAGTGACCATGCGTAACCACAATAGATCAGTATATTCACTGGCATGGCCACATGCCTGTTGTCATTTTAAACTTTAGCTGCTTACTTTGCTTTTGGTTATAGGTATTTAAGAACTGCAGTGTGAGCCAGCTCATCAGACTCGGGCTCCAATACAGGCAAGAGGGAAGGATTCTCAGAGGCAGGAGGCAAAGATTTGGGGGCTCAAAACAGATCAGAAGTGAAGGAACCTGTGGTTTGGCCCCTGAAGGGGTTGACGGGGGAGAAATTAGTTTGCGTGTTTGGAGCCACCGTCCAGGAGAGGGAAGAGAAACACGGTGAAGGGGCTGGAACAGCATGGCTGGATTTAAAACAAAAAAGACTTTTCATAAACTTTTAAGCAAGTCAGAGCTTAATTTGCTAGAAACAAGGCCCCAGAAAGGAGGCTCCCCTGCCCGAGATGGCGGACAGCCCCTGACCTGGGAGGACAGGTGTCCACACAGGAAGCCCCACACCTCTGCCCCACTGGCCTCATGAGAATGTCGGCTTTGGCAGGCTTTGAAATAAACCCTATTTTTCTCTTCTCAGAAAACTCATTTGGCAAAAAGAACACTGCACTAGGACCAGCAGCCCCGACTACAGTGCTCTGGCTTCCTGTCCATTTTCCCAGGTGGTTGTGAAGATCAGAGCAAGGTCAGAGGGGGAAGGGCTGTGCATTTTGTAACAAATGAGTGAAGTTAGTAGTAACAGTGGTAAGAATGGCTTCATTTTTTTTTTTTTAATTATTTGCTGGGTGCAAGCTCTGTGCTAAGTCCCTAAATTATGGTCTAACTCAATCAGTGGTCTGTGTCGTGGGTACCGGTGTTAGCTTCATGTTATGGATGGGAAAACTGAGGCTCAGCGAGAGACTTTTTTTAAGGTGGTATGGCCAGTCAGTAGCCCAGTGGGGATTTAACTTCAGTTGGGTTTGACTTCACAGCCAGCCCTGGTCCATTCCCTTTATTCTTGTTAAATTCCAATCTTAGTTTAGAAGTATGTAGCAAAATGTATTTACATACATAAATTTACACATACTGTCATTTGAAAGGACACAGTGCATTCTCTAAGGTTCTGTAATTGCATTTTTCATTGTCTATTGTTGTGGAACTTTCTACATTTTTTATAAGCTTTTTGACATTTTATGCCACTGAACTGAGAATAACAATACCAGTGGCAACAGATAATAGATGATAATACAACGTAATAGATAACACTAAGCGCTAGCGTATTTGTAGTGCATACTATGTGCTGGGCATTGTTCTAAGGCAAGTGCTTTCCATTTATAACTGGTCCTTACAGTACGAGGTAGTTAGTGTCTCTCCATTTTATAGACAAGGAAACGGAGCCCTAGTGAGGCGTACTGACTGGCCCAAGGTCCCACATTTCGCAAAAGGAGGAGCCAACGGAAGCAGACTGCTCGAAAGGCGGGGTGCAAGTCTGTGCCTTGATATGGAACCTACTCTTACTTCACGTATGTGGAGAAAATTTAAGAGGCTGGTTTTGAAAGTGTGGTGTTTGGATCAGCAGTAGGCAGCCTTCCCAGGAAACTTGTTAGAAATGCAAATTCTCAAACACCGCCCCAGGCCCACCTCTCAGCAGCTCTGTGGGTGGGGCCCAGCAGTCTGGACCGTGCTACAGTTCCAGAACCAAGCGCTTCAGAAAGGCCCCGTGATGAGGGCATTCACCAAGCAAAGGGACACGGGCCACCCGGGAGCCTGGCTGAGGGGCAGGGGGAAGCTCTGGAAGTGTCACTCACTTTTGTCACATCGAGGTCCGTATTTGTTGGGGTCCGAGCAGAACTGACACTGGGAGCCCCGGAAGCCGTCCTGGCAGATGCACGTTCCATTGCCACCGAGGCCGTCTGCGCACTGAGAGCAAAGACAGGCCCCGTGGGCTGTCAGGACAACACATGCCCGTCCCCGAAGGAGTCCCGGACCCTTTCGTTGCGTGACCTGACTTCTTGGAACTCAGATTCAAGCCTGCTTGAAACGACTCTATGGGACTCTTTGGGACTCACGTTGGTATCAGGTAGGAAGCTTTCATGACAAGCTTGGGGTCCCAAGCCAGGATTTAGAACTTTAAGGGAAGTCATTCAAGTGGGGAGTGGGTTTGGGGAGTCACAGCAGGGAACTGGGAATCTCCCAACAATGAGTGACAACCCACCGACCCCCAGAATCAAGACTGGCTTTTCTTACCAGACCCTCACTTGCTCAGATCTGTGACTTCACACTGCAATGTTTCTCCCTTCAGTGGGAAACACTTTCCCCTCCCACCTCCCCAGACATTTTAAGGTTAGATTTCTAATGATCGACATTCATTAGGACTGGGCACGAGTGCCTTCCTGACCACCCACCTATGGTGATTAATTGGTACCAGTTCTGCCGCCGTCTCTGCGCCTGCGTGGTGTCCCCACTTGTGGTTGTGCAGTTTTTCTTTCTCCTTGTAAGCGGCGTATTTTAAAATATGGATGTCTTAAATGCATAGAACTATGCTTTTTCCATATGAATCACAGCTACTTTTATTTTTAACCTTCGTTAATTTAGCTCTGGCCTCCAAGCTAAGTGAATTCAATGTTGGCCTTTATGTTTCACTGGGTTTTGCAGATAGGTTTTAAAAAAGCAGTCACTGGGCAGTGCTATTTTTTTAAAGTAGCATAAAATCTTAGTCCTGGAAAGAGTCTT
>PVKM010031140.1:0-16932 GCA_004027735.1 Carollia perspicillata | reverse complement strand
TCTCCTTCCCTTCCCCTCTCTCTAAAAATAAATAAATAAATAAAATATTTTAAAAAAAGTCCCCGTGATAGACAAAGGAATTCTTTGCTGACACTAGCCACCTCAGACCAGGGGAGGAAGACAGAAGGCCATTAAAAAACGCTCTCTTTCCCAGAGGAGGCATCCCAGGCCCTAGCCTTTAGTTTTCGGCTCAAATTGCATCTCTTTTTTCTTTTTAACTACGGCTTTTTTTATTGATTTAAATTACTTTATTGCTGTTCAATGACAGTTGTCTGTGTTTTCTCCCCACCCCTCCCCCCACGCCCCTCCACACCCAGCCCCCCCCCTTGCTTCCACTTCTATCCATTTCACGCTGTCCCACCCTCGGGGATTTAGAGTCTGCCTTCTCCTCAGAGCTGTGGTCACCCGGCGCCAGGCCCAACCCCTGCAGGTTCCTCCCTGTCTGCTCCACACCCCACTCCCAGGCCCCCTCCGGCTGCGGGGTTGGGGCTCCCTGGCAGGCAGAGAGCCACGGTGAGCGGAGTTTCCCGGGGAGAGATTCGTGAGCCAAGAGCCTCCTCAGTGGGAGCAGACAAGACCCTCCCCAAGGACCTGGTGGCTGACGAAGGCGCGTGGGCAGGTGTCTGTCTTTCCCTTCCCCATCCCTGTTTGGGACGACGAAGCAATTCACTGATGTGCCCACGCAGAGGTGAGTCGAGGTTCTCTGCCCACCTGGACCTGCCCGTTGCTCACGCGTAAGAGCTCTGCAGATGGAAAGCACGACCCCCAGCCACACCTGCATGTAGTTCATTAGCTGTTTGCCGAGCACGTCCTATGCACCCAGGTGTTCAGCGGCGATCGCTGTGGCACAGGTCACAGCACCGGCCCTAGGGCCGGGCGGCCAGCGTGAGCTTCCTGGCTCGGCCGCTCGGCCGCTGTGCGACTTTCGGGAGGTTACTTAACCTTCCTGAACATGACGTAACTTTCCTCACTGGTAAGCTGGGGACACTAACAGTACCTGTCTCGGGTGGTGTTGGGAGCTGTGTAGGAGGTCGTCGGGCAGGCGCTTGGCACAGTGCCTGGCGCCCGTAAACTGCAGCCCCGTGAAGGGGAGGGTGCAACTGGAACTGACTCACCCCCGGAAGCTCAAAGACAGGTGTGCTTGGCTCGGAAGCCTCGATTTTCTGCGCTGCCACCCAAAGAGTCTTTTACGTGTCTTTTCCTGATCATCATTTTTAAGCTAAAGCTTGTTACGAACTTTTTATGAACACGTAGGGAGTCTGGCTACATCAACGCCTTGATGAGCACAGCAGGTTCGAGCACTTTCCACCCACTGGGAGGAGGGCTGTGGGGTCTCCCGTCCCTGCACCACGACGTGCTCTCACAAGCAGTGGGCAGACTGGCACCAGGCCCAGCGGAGGGGCGGGGAGGGGTAGGCTCCCTCGTCGCCACAGGGCACCGTCCCCCAAGGATTAGAGACAGGTGCTGGTAGGATGCCGGGGGCGGGGGGGCAGGAGTCACCCTCGAAATTCCTAGAAATGAGGGCACACGGGGGCACCCACGGCGGACATGGTCACGGTGGGCACTGGACAGGTGTGTGCGTCGTGCAGCAGAGGATGAAAGAAACCACCACTGCGCCTCTCTCTGAAGCAGTTCCGTCTCTGAGGAGGTGAAGGCCGATGTTGAAGTTCGTTCCGTAGTTTGTCCTTTGAACCCTTCTTGGACCTTTAAATGAGTCTCAGCATCCTGAGAAACTGCATCTCCGTGTTAATTATGTTAATCTGAAACATCTCACTCTCACAGAAATTATAGCCGCCCCAGGCAGTTCCCAGGGCTCTGGCGAGCAGGGACCTGAGAAGGGCTGGGCCAGGCCTCACTCAGAAATGCATTCTCAGGTGAGTAACTCTACCCAGGAAGGTCCTAGACAGTTCTGCCATTGTGTTTGTTTATTTTTTTACTCCACTGATGCAATCCTCAAGGGATTTGAGGCCACTTATAAGAAGGACATAGTCAGCAAGCTGGTGATTTAAAAATAGAGGGAAGTAGAACACCAAAGCAGAAAAAAAACTAGGAAATATAGGTGGGGGGAAAGGACAAACATACTCACATATGACCACGAGGATCAAACTGGTGAGTGTGGGTAAGGTTGGGGTTAGGATCTGAGCTTCCCAGCAGCCCGTGCAAAGAAAGGAATCAGAATTAGCCACCCAACTCTCGTTATCCGGAGGCAGGCAGCCCGCCAAACGATTCCCACCACACGGGCGCCTGGAGAGAAGGCCGTGGAGTGGTCAGCGCCCTCAACCCCGCTGCAGCACCACGTTAGGGAGAGCTCCCGCGGGGCCTGGTCTCTGTTGCTCATGCGCAAATTGTGAGTGACGCTTCCCTTCCTGGGCGATGCGAGAACTAGACCGGTGCCTGGCAGACAGTAAGCACCCAGCAAACGTTCACTTCTCACTTTCTTCCCTCCCCCACCTCCACAGCACCAGTGCCTCGTTCGCTGTGTCCAAGACAGCTTTGTCACCCTCACCTCTATTGTATGTGGCCGTGATCACTCCGACTCTGTGTCCAGCTCCGCAGCAGAGCCTGGGGGTGCCGCACTGAGTGCGCAGGTGAGGACCCTGACTTCAGGGAGCTCACGATCGGTCGAGAAGCCAGGCTGGCAAACGAACAAGGCAGCATAGTGTGGTGAGTACAGTGATAAGGGCGTCACTGGAACTATAACTCCTCCCACTTTCCGGCTCCCTAAGCTGAGTTGGGGACCATGCCTGTCAAGAACAGTGTGAGAAAGGAATCCTGCAAACACGGCAATGAGCCCACAAGCATAAAAATTCTAAGCAAAACCCTTAGCGAACTAAATGCAAAAAGGATGCGATGCCTGATCACACACTACCAGGTCAAATCAGACAGATCCCAGGAATGCACAGCTAACCTTTGAAAGCCAGTTCAGTAGGTTAATAGAGCAAAGAAAAAATTATACAACCATCTGAATAACCCCGAAAAAAAAAAAAAGACCCAGTTGGTAAAGTGTCCATTTATGGCTTTAAAATAAAACATAAGCCAAGACCAGAAAGGACCTTCTTTAACCTGACACAGAAAGTGTACCATGGTGGCTCCAAAGTGGGAGCCACAGACAGCAGCCTCCCCATTGCTGGGGAACCTGCCTGAAGTGAAGCCCCTCGGGCCGCACCCAGGTTCACTGAATCGGAGATCCGGGCTGGGGGAGCTGAAGGGGGCAGCAGCCTTCTGTGCCTGAGTAAGGCCTCCAGGGCTGGGGTGCTGCTGGAGCCCAAGGACACCCACCCACAGGAAGCCCACCCCACACACATGGCCGACATAGAAAGTTGAGACCACCCTCCTGGGACCGGAACAGGGCACGTGCCCCGCCATCCCTTCTACTGAACAGAAGGTTCATGCAGTGCCACGAGGCAAGAAAAGGAAAAAAAAGTTGTAAGGACTGGAAAGACACAGTTCTGCACGCAGGAAATCCAAAAGAATCTCCAATCTATAAAAATGAGCGAGACGGTTTAGCAAGGCAATCCCTGTAAAGCCAGCATGTAAAAACCCGCTGCGTTCCCATATGCCAACAACAAATAGAAAATGGAAACATGTAAACATGCCACTCACAGTAGCAATAGAAAAGTGAATAAAAACAGAGAGCAAACCTAACAGAAGATGTCCGAGACCTTACGGAGCAGACGACACAACTGTGCTGGAAACATTCGAGAAACTCGAAACTAATGGGGAGAGCGCGCATGCTCATACACCGAAGGCCCGGCGTTGAGGAAGTGTCGGTTCTCCTGTGAATGAAGGCAAACCCTATTAGAATCGCTATAGGGGGTGTGTGCGTAGGACTTGTAAGCTAATTTTAGATTTTACATAGAACTGTTAAGAGCCAGGAACCACGAAGTCACTCGTCAAGATGAAACCGTGAGCTAGCTTGCTCTACCAGATATTAAGACTTATTATAGCCCTGGCAGACGTGGCTTGGTGGATTGAGTACCAACCTGCGAATTGAAAGGGTGCCGGTTCGATTCCCAGTCAGGGCACATGCCTGGGGTGCGGGCCTGGTCCCCAGTCGGGGGCGTGTAAGAGGCAACCGATCCCTGTATCTCTCACACACTGATGTTTTTCTCCCTCTCTTTCTCCTCCCGTCCCCTCTCTCTAAGAGTTAATAGATAAAAATCTTTAAAAAAAGAGTTATTATAAACCATAGTAACTAAGATGATGAAGAACGTAAGCAGAGACAGACGAACAGACCGATTTCATAGACCAGAGTGCCAGGCATTCCTTCATGGAGTAGTTGGAGTTGACAAACCTGTATACTGCTCTGTCCCTGCTTACGTGTATGATTTTCTCCCAGAGGCTTCTATTTTTACTCTCTGAATCTGTCTTTTAATAAATAGAGTTTCTCAATTTTGATACAAAGCTTATCATTCCTTTCCTTTTTTTTTTGTTCTTTGTGGGCCTGGCAAGAGGTAGACAACCATGTGCAGGAAACACCGGCTTCCCTCCTGGCCACACACGAGCTGTGGCACCCTGGGAAAGTCACCTTTCTTTGCTGAGCCTCTATTTTCCCTTCTGTAAAATGGGCAGCAATAATAAGCTCCTCTATACCTCGTATTGTAGGAAGAGTAGATGTTATAAAATCAGAATAGCATGTGCCACATGACAGGCAGTGACTGTGTCTCACACTCAGGAGCAGGATGCCTCGGGTTCAAATCCTGGTTCTCCCGCTTTCTCTCGCTGTGTATTCCTCTGAGACTGTTTCTTCTGCTGTAAAATGGGAATAACAATGGAACCGATGTCGGAGCTGCTGCCGGAATGGAACGAGGGAATGATAACAGCACCTCCTTCACAGGCCGCCTCGGTGAGTTATTCCACAGGAAGCGTGGGGAAGGGTGCTCGGTACACGGAAAACCCCATGGGCCACCGGCCTGAGGGACTTGTCCCAAGCCAGGTTAGTCTTCGAGTGTATTGCCCGGGCTGTGACCTCTTGCCTAAGATCTCGAAACTTCCCTGTGTTTCCTGCCTGACCCACTCGGATAGCTCTGAAAGGCACAGTCAGACAAGGCTGGATGGATGCAGGTGTTCACAGCCCCAGGCAGGGATGGGTCTGTGGCCAGGAGGGCCCGGACCTGCAATCCCACCCCTGGACTACACTAGCCGTCCACCTTTCGTGGGAACCTGACAGAGCAAGCCTGCCTCTGATTCTGGAACCAACACCCTTGGGGTCAGTGGCAGATCTGGGACATAGGAGGGGCTGAGAGCACAGGCCTTGGACCTGAGTGGGGAGGGGCTAAGCCACTGAGCCACAAACCACAGGTGCTGCTGACTCATGGCCTCAGCTGGGCAATATAAAGGAACCGGTTCAGGGGCTTCCTGCAGCCGCAGGGACAAGCTGGCTGAACTATGGCCCAGGCGACAGTGATCCATGTGTCCCCAGAGCAGCCCACCTATGCCGTGTGTGTGCTGGGCACCGAGACGCAGCTAGATGTCTACGGGTGAGCCGGGGACATTCTGGGGGTGGGAGCAGGTCTGGCGATGCTGGGTGAACAGGCTCTGCCAACACAGGACGTGTGGCCGGGTCAGGCTGCAGGATCCAGCCTCTGTAGCCACTGCTGGGGGACAGGCTGGAAAGAGAAGACCTGAGTGGGCCTGGGTTGTGCTGCTGGGGGCAGTGGGTTCTTTGCCACATACAAGAGGGATTTACCTGGGGTCTCACCACAAATAAAGTATTGCCACAGCTCAGAGAGGGTCTGTGACTTGCCTAAGATCACACAGCAAGTGCGCCCTGGAAGCAAGGCTAGGCCCTGGACTCCACGGCCCATACATAGCTGGTTCCTGGCGCAGTTAGTTACGCCCCACCCCTCAGCCAAGCTTCCCTGCGTGGGTGAGTAACAGCATGGGTGTGATGAGACAGGTTCTGACGTGGGCGAGGCTGAGGCGGGAGCCCTGGCCCTGCTGTTGGCTGGCTGGGCCGCCCTGGGCAGCTGAGCCTCGGTTCTCTCCCTAAAACACAGCCGGGTTGGCAGCCCCTCTTCAGCAGCTTGTCCAGCGTGAACTCCCCCCACCTCACCCCCAGCACACACAGGCCCCCTCGCCTTCGCTCAGGCCGTGCCTTCTGTCACCAGGCTTGGAGCCCCAAGAGTGACAGGCACAGAAGCGGGGACAGACCACATGGGCGCGGGTGCCTGTTCCAGAGCCACGGTTACAACTCTGCTAGTGCGTTTCATTCTGTTTCAAAAGGACTCCCCCTGGACCAGGAACTACATTGATTACATTCGAACAAAAACCCCGCTGGCCTGAGGTGAACAGGGAAGCCCGCCAAGGGCACGCAGACACCCTGCGCACTCAGGACCTCCGTCATGCCCATTTCAGAGATGAGCAGTCTGAGGCTTAGAGAAGTGAAAGCATCTACCCAAGGTCATGCAAATTAAAGATGGCAAAGCCAGGAGATCGGCACCCAGGACTGTCTGATCCTAACCTTGCCTGCCTCCCCGGCACACGCTGCCTGTGGCTGCTGCAGGGCTGGCCTCGCTGGGCATGGCTGCTTGCTTGGTGGAGTTCATGCAGCTTCCACAGGGCATGGGAAAGGCCCAGAGTTGGGGGGATGTCTGGGAGATGTCAACCATAGAAGCTGGTGGGTATTCCAAAGCTGCCAGCTGTGGGCTTTTCCTCTTCCTCTCAGGGTCTCCTGCTCAATAGGAGACCACTCAGGGTGACAGTGAGGAGCATGGACAAGTCTGGGAGTGTGCCTGAGCCTCAGTTTACACATCTGTAAAATGGGAAAATCAACAGCCACCCTGCTGGATTGTGGTGAGGTTAAATTATAAGAAGCAGGCCAGCTGTCCTGCAGAGTGGTTTCCTAGGAGGGTTGCACGTGCCCCTGACCATGAGGGTGTTGCCGACTCATGGGTGGTCGTGGGTTAGGGAATGCTGGGTGCAGGAGCGGGAGAAATGATATCACTAGTGTGGGGCACAGGTTCTCCATGCTCCTCCACCGAGGCTACCGGAAGTTACGAGAAGAGTCAGCTCTGGCCCTGGTTGTGTGGCTCAGTTGGCTGGAGCATCGTCTTTACACCAAAAGGCTGCAGGTTCCATCAATCCCCGGCAGGGGTGCGTACGGGAAGCAACCATTCGGTGTTTCTCTCTCACATTGATGTTTCTCTCTCTCTGTCTCCTGCTCTCTCTAAAAACAATAAACATATCCTCGAGTGAGGTATAAAATAAAACTAATTTTGTCAGGTGTGCCGTTCCAAGCTCATAGTTATTTTTTCAATATGTTTTGAAAATATTACCCCGTTGTCTGCTGGGTTTTATTGTGGCTACTAGAAAGTTTGCTTTTAGGTTTGACTGTTATTTCTTCATGGGTAGCCTGACTTTTCTTTCTGGATTCCTGTAAGTCCTTCTCTCTGTCGTTCGTGTTCTTCAGTGTAACTACGTGTGTGCGTACGGGTGAGCAAGCGTGTACGTGAAGAGAAGGGAGCCCTCAGAGATTCTTCTCACTTCTCACGATCCCAGCAGTGTTTTTCAATGTGCATGCACACCTCCTGGCCGGTGTGGCTCCGGTGTCTGGGCACTGACCTGCAAACCGGTTCGATCCCCAGTCAGGGTGCGTGCCTGGGTTGCGGGTTCCGTCCGCAGTCAGGGCACGTGTGAGAGGCAGCCAACTGATGTTTCCC
The DNA here is from genome assembly GCA_004027735.1 of Carollia perspicillata. Classification (NCBI taxonomy): domain Eukaryota; kingdom Metazoa; phylum Chordata; class Mammalia; order Chiroptera; family Phyllostomidae; genus Carollia; species Carollia perspicillata. The sequence continues at coordinate 9,271 of PVKM010031140.1, read as the reverse complement.
TCTCTCTCCTCCTCCCTCCTTTCCCTTGTCTCTAAAATCAATAACCATGTCCTCCAGTGAGGATAAAAAAAAGGGTATGTATATCTTTCCTTTTCACTGAATGTGTTGGAGTGACACTGGCTGACACAATCATACAGGTTTCCGTCACACGGTTCCACAGCACGTCATCTGTGTGCTGTAGTGTATGTTCGCTGCCCCAAGTCAAGTCCCCTTCCCTCCCATTTATCCCTCCTGTACCCTCCTCTGCCTCCCTCCACACCCTCCCCCTACTTCCGCCACACTGTTGTCCGCGTCCTTTGGTTTTTCTCTGTTGTTCCATCCCTCCCCCACCCCACCCCCGTAGCTGCCTGCCTGTACCATCTATATTGAGCAGACCTGGCAGTTTTGTGGGAGATGGTCCTGCAGCAGGGGTCTGTGCGGTCTCTGCACAGGCACAACCCTGAGTGTGCATGGGAGTACGCACATGCACGTGTGTGTGTGTGGGGGCGGTAAGCCTCTGGGGGTGCACACTGCTCTATGCACACATCGTGTGTTTGTCTTTGGCGTGCCCATCCCTCTGCCAGTTCCCTGGGTCCAGTGTAAGCCCTGTAGGTTGGGGACTATTTTCCGGTTTCTCACAGCCTCCCGACGAGCCCCCGTGGTCAGGGTCGGACTGGCTGCTACCTGGTGGTGACACTTTGGGGGGAAGGAAGAATGCTGGGAGAGCAATGGTGGGCCAGGCCCTGCCTCACCATGCTCCCCTGTGCTCCCCATCTCTGTCTTCCAGCTCTGCCCCCGAGGGCTGCACGACCTTTGGCATCCGAGCCTCCCCAGAAGTGGTCGTGGACGTCGTCCCCAGCCCTCCAGCCAAGAGGAGTCCCACAGGTTCCTCCAAGTGGCCGCTGGCCCCTGGGCTGGAGGTGAGCCTGGGGGTGAGGGCCGCCAGCAGCAGCACAGGTGACCAGAAGGTGAGTGTGGCAGCCGTGGGGTGGGGGCTCTGAGGGAGGAGGCCAGCGGACTCAGCGGCTCAGGTACCCACAGTCCACCCTGCACTGACCCTGGGCCCCACCCTGGCAGCGCCTGCATCTCCCTGAGGAAGGTCATGAGGGCTCATCCCAGCCACAGTGTCCCCGCAGACAATATAGGGACACCAGGGGACTATTGAGGCCAGGGTTTTGATGATGACGAAATTCATCTACTCAGCAAACGTTGGTGATCAACTACCACATGCCGAGCACTGGAGATACAGAAGCAGACAAGACAGGCGAGGGTGCAGCCTTCATGGGGCTGAGAACCCACAGGTGAGGGCATCGCCCCTCTGCAGCTGGGCGACTGCAGACATCGGTGCTGTGGAGCCTCGGCCAGGCAGCCCCGGGTACTCGGGTCCGTGCCAGCGTACCTGGTTTCCTGTGGCTGCTGTCACAAATGACCACAACTGTTGCAGAGTGGCACTCTCCGGACTGCACGGTTCCAGAAGCCCAAAGTCTGGCATCCAGGCGCCGGCAGGGCTGTGCTCCCTGCCGGGGAGATTAGGTTTTTGCCCCTTCCAGTGTCTGGTGGCTGTCAGCGTCCCTAGAAGAGGGGCTTCATCACTCTGATCTCCACCTTTGTGGTTGGTCACACTGCCTTCTCCATCCGATCTAGTCTCCCTGGGCCTCGCCTTGGGTCACTGAGTCCAAGGGTTGCCTCCATGATCCAGGAGGGTCTCATTTCAAGACCCTTACTTGCATCTGCAAAGACTTTTTTCCAAATAAGGTCACACTCACAGGTTCCTGAGATTAGGAGGCTGGCATATCTTTGGGGGCACCACCATTTACCACTGCACTGTAGATGCCAACAGGAACCTCTGGGGTTTCCATGGAGAACTGCGCCAATGACCCCTTGTTCCTAGTAGGACAGGCCAAGCAGCCTGGCCCCTGGGGCAGAGAGTTGTTGCCTGCTGCAGGAGCACAGAGATTGGGTATCAAAGCAAGTTGGGGAAGCTGCAATCAGGGAAGACTTCCTGGGAGAAGTGGCAAGTTGAAGGATGGTATGAATGACCCACCCAAGAAGAGAAAGCCCTACGAGGGGGATGTGACCTGGCCGCTCACTCTGGGTGAGGAGAGGGTGAGACCCGTGTTGTGGAAACTGGGGAAGATCTGCGTGGCAAGAAAGGAGAGCGCAGAGGGAGGCAGGCGAGGGAGAATGGCAGTATTAAAGGGCTTGGCATCAGGGACCTCATTTTGCGAAGGCAACAGGAAGCCAGTGAAAGCATTTCATCCTGGGAGCAACAGGGCTGCACTTGTATGTTAGAACGACCCCGCTGGCTGCGGTGCAGGGAGTAGATTGGGTCCGGGCGCTGGACCAGAGGCTTGGTCCAGACACAAGGCGACGGTGGCTGTGACATTTCTCTGGATCCCCACTATCTACAGAGCAGATCTGACATCTCAGTATGTCCCCTCAGGAGCCCCTGGTATTCCGTTGGCAGCTCCTCGGATTTGCTTTGGGGAACTTCCCTCTGCCATTTTGCTTTGAAGTTCCCATCCTGATGCTCCACCCTCCTCTGGCCAGGCTGGGCCAATCAGATGTGTCCTTTCTGGATTTTGTCGTTGTTGTTGAACTTTGGGCAATGGGGGCTGGTGTTTCTTACCCAGGACAGCACCTGCCCTGAAGGGACCACCACCCACCCGAATATCCTGCTCCCCAGACCCTCAGACAGCTTGCGCTCCAGCCTTTCCCAGGTCTGCTGGCCTCTTCTGCTTGGCCGGAGCCAGTAGCTGTGGTTTATCACCAGCGCTGTCTCTCTAATGCCTCTTCTGCTACATCCCCAGCTGCTCCCCTGACAAGATGTGCCTCACTATGTAGCTTCCTGTCTCACCCAGGCAGTGTAAGCCCCCCATTTCCGGGCCCCCATGGAACCTTCATCCATGCATTCCAGCCATTTGAGCATTTGGCTGCCCCTCTGCTCCCACAGTTGGGGTGCTCCCCTGGCAGCTGAGACTTCTCGCCCTTCCCTTGTGTCCTCAGCATCTGGTCTCAATCTGGCACCTAGTAGGGGGCCAGTTCGTGTTTGTTGAATGACTAAGAGAAGTCATTAGTGGTTTGTCCTACAGGTTCAGATTTCATACTACGGACCCAAGACCGACCCAGTCCAAGCCCTGCTCTACGTCACTGGGGTGGGTAAGTGACCAGGATCCTAGAGCACCGGCCCTCGTCCCCTCCACACTCAGCCTTTCTCCAGGAGAAACCACACTCTGGCGCTTACTCAGACAGAGCAGAGGAAAAGGACAATTTCTGGCCAGCCACACCTGGTAGTTCATAGTCCCCGTCAGTGCTGGGGAGAGAGGATCATGGCAGGGAGCTTCGATTTCATCTTACCATTTTGTTTCTTGACTTAGGAAGTGGTACATGGATTTTTTAGTACATGAGCCTCTATGCCTTTTTGACCGACTGCTCATAAGAAAAAAGTAGATGATGACACTACCGTATGCTATAGTGTAGGCCAGTGTCCTCAGGTTCCTTGTTCACATCCCAGCGTCATTGGTTGTGCCCTATCAGTTATCAGCCTGGACTCCTATGGATTTAATAGTCTTCTTTAAATAGGTATATTTTTAAACTTGACCTCATCCTGACTGATAATATAATGACATTATGATTATTGTTTTAAATGTGCATGAAATATATGAACTGCCTGTGAAAGCTTTGGCTTTTCTTTTGTTAATGAATTTCATTTATTAATATGCATTTATGTCATCCATGCACATTTTAACAATAAAGATGATAATAATAAAGCAGTAACTCTATACCAGGCACCGTGCTAAGAATTTACTTATAAACCTTATGACAATCCAACGAAACTGGTACTATCATCCCATTTTGCAGATGAGAAAACCGAGGCACCAGAGGTAAGCAGACTTGCCCAAGGTCCCTCAGCCAGTTCGTGAAGGAGCAGGGAAGTCCCAGCCACCAAGCGCCCCTCGCTAACCCATGGCTGTGGATGTGGTTAAAAGGGTGGCTGGGCCAGCCTCACACTGTGAGCCCCGAGGGCCCTGAATCATGGCTCTCTGCCACTAGGATGACCGCGCAGTCACCTTTCTGAGGAGGGAGGCGGAATTTGGAAGCAAACAAGCTTCCTTGGCCGTGCCACTCGGACAGAGGGGGCACGTTGGGGGCATGATTTGTATCCAGGGCAGGCACGACACATATCATGAAGTGCCAGATGGGGCTGAAGTAACCATGGCATCCCCCACCCCAAGGTCACTGGGGGCTGGAGCTGGGGCCACGGGCCTCTGACAGCCTGGTGAGGTGTCCCTGCGGGGGCTTCACACCAAACATATCGGTGGGCTGTGGCTGGGGACTCTTCCTGAAATCCCAGGAGGTGGCTGGACTTGCAGGGCCCGGCTGGCACCACAGCTGTGGCGTGGCCCCCTCCAAGGGCAGTGCATGTGGTCAGAAGCTCCAGCTCTGCCATCTGAATTGCAGTCAGACTTCTTCTCGGCGGGGAGGGGAGGACGTCAGGGTGTCTTTGAACCTGTGGATCCTCTGAAGAGGAGAAAAGGGGGCCTGGGTGTAGACAGCATCCTGGGGAAAGGATTGTCCTTTCGGACCAGACCAAGTGCCCCAACCCTGTACCCTGACCAATACTCTCCTCTTACTTGGTGGGATTTCAGAAATCTCCTTGAGTGCGGACATCACCCGCAGTGGCAAAGTGAAGCCGACCAAAGCCAAGAAAAACCAGGTATGCTCAACCTTGACTGACACCCATAAGGTCCCCTGTAACGCTGCTGGATTATCTGGGGGTTATCCTCTGGCACCCCCTGGTGGTGACAGGATGAATGGCGGTCTGTTTCACACCGCGTGTTAACTGGGAGACACAATTTAGGAAGAACTAGAAAAAGAAGGAAGTTAAAATCACCATTACCATTTTTGTTCACATATTTACCATCTCTTAAAAAAACTAGATTTTCACTGGTTGTGAGTTCAGAGAACGTGTTGCTCTACAACCTGGAAACTACAATCACCCAGCTAATGCACGACAGAGAAAAAATTTGCAGGCAGGTCTCCACTCTGGCACAAAAGTCCCCTACCCTGGCTTTTAACGACTAGTGGAAGAGATGCCCATGGTGCTGCCCTTGTGGTGTGAATAATAGAGAGAGGAAGAAAGCACAGCGGGTAGGGGAGGGAAGAGCCAGGTGAGGGCAAGGAATTCGCATTGCAGAAAGAGAGGAAGTAGTGTCTGTGGGTGAGGAGCAGGCTGAACCGCATCCGGTCCGTGGATAAGCCCCAGGGCAATCCCGAAGCCTCAGAGCCGCCTGCACAATCCTATGCTGAGTGCCCTTAGGGCACTGTGACTTGTCCCAGGATGAGATGCCTTCCTTAGGTCTGTCCAAAGTGGGGGAGGAATTCCAACTCTGGGAGTGGGATTTGTCTTCCCTGAGTCCCACCCCAAACGCACTCACTCCCTGGGGCGGGGTGGGGGGGGGCAACACTCCCCTGCCAACAGGAGGCGTCATCACTGTTAGGAGGGGCTGCTTCATTTGCTGTAACCGTCAGACAGAGAGTATCTGGCTGCTAAGAATAGTGCTCGTACTTTGGTGCGTGAGTAATTAAGAGTCCCCATAAGAGTAACTATTTCGATTAGAGTCGTGGTACAAGCATTTAGCTCAGTTTGGTTTGCCAATCCAACACTTTTTAAAAGCTGCTAAAAAGTGTATTTTACGGTCACGGGCTCCTTGTGTTTCATGGATGAATTAGAGTTTTGGTGGATTTGCTCATGACTTGAAGGAAAGGCAAAAATCCACTCCTGAGGACCAAGGAATTTTAAGATGTACAAACTGTTTGAGGCCGCTGGGATGCTGGGGACAGGTGGCTAGGCTTCCCCAGGGGGTCAGAGGGACATACGCAGGTTCTTACGTGCACCCCTATCTCTGCTGGGCATCCACAGAGGACCTGGACCTGGGGCCCCCGAGGGCAAGGCGCCATCCTGCTGGTGAACTGTGACAAAGACAATCCAAAATCTCCCCCCAGGGACTGCATGGATGACCAGGTGCAGGACAGAGAAGGTAAAGACCCCCAAGAGCTATGGGGATAGAACTTCATCTTCTTGTAATGACCTTTGTCCTGAGCCTTGTAACCACCCTCAGAGATTGGGGTTGTTGGAAACGTGATCTTGTTAGCGTGTCCATCGTATAGAAGAAGGAATGGAGAAGGGTCCTGAGAGGGTGAGTGGCCTGCCCAAGGACATAAGCAGCCAGAGGAGAATTAGGACCAACCCCCAAGTGAGCCACAGCGCCTCCTCCAGGCCTCAGTTCCCGCGCCCCAGACGGCTGCCCAGCCTGAACTTCTGCCCTGGGGTCAATCCCGTGGCCCAAGACAATTCAAAAGGAGAAGTTGACCACTTCCCCAAGGCCCTGCTGTAGGCCGGGCACAGCTTTGACCACTTCAGAATTAGTACCGTATTTTTGGGACCATAAGACGCACCCAGGTTTTAGAAGAGGAAAATAGGAAAAAAAATTTTGAAGCCAAAAATGTGGCAAAATATTTAATAACATAAATAACATAATATTTCACCAGTGTAAATGTAAACAGAATTCAACAGCAGCACTAACAACCATTATTCCTCCCAAATTCAGGGGCGGGGTGCATCTTATAGTCCGAAAAAATACGTTGATTCATTTGACCCTTTGACACGAGGCTAAGAAGCGTGTACTGTCTTCCTCCCCTTTAAGAAGGGGAAACCGAGGCACGGGGAAGTCAAGCAATTTACTCAAGGTCACGCAGCTCGTAAGTCTCAGGGTCCAGGTTTGAACCTAGGCATCCTGGCACCAGGCCCAGTTTAGGGGCGCGCAGATGGTGGCGTGGGCAGGACCTCTGCCGGCACACCTCTGAAGTGTGGCCAGGGTGGAAGGCCCATTGCCGCCTGCCTTGGAGAAGGGCACTAAGGGGTGAGGTTGCCAGCTAGAGGGGTGGCAGTGGCCCTCCTGGAAAGCGTAGAGACAGACGCAGGCAGCCAGCCTGGCCCGATGTCAGGGGGCAGCCTCGGCACGGTGCCTGGCACACAGTAACAGTTGCCCAGCTGGCAGCCTTTGTGGGCGCTCCCAAGACACGGGCGCTGTGATAAGCACTCCATGTGGATGACCTCACTCTCCCCTCTGCGTGGGCCCTGCCCTTAGCTCCGTTTACTGATGACAAAACAGAGGCACCGAGAGCTGAAATAACTCTCCTAAACCCGCCCAGATCCAGGGTTCGAGCCCCACCGCCTCCAGCACCCTTAGCCCTGTGACCATCATCCAGCCCATGACCATCATCCAGCTCGTGACCATTGTCCAGCCTGTGGCTACTGTCCAGCTTGGCTCTACCCACACCTTTGTCAGCCATTACTCTAGTTGGTTCCCAAACGTCACTTCCTGCTCGGGCCCAGGGGAGAAACCTTTCCACTTATTCATGCACCTGCCATGGGCTAGTTATTCTAGGTGCTTCTAGGTTTTCTAGGCTCTGGGCGCTGGGGCCAGAGCAGTGAATGAGATAAATCAGGTCCTGCGCTTATATCCTAAGCTCGATCTAGTGGGAGAAAACCACACACCTGATTGGCTTTAACTTCAAAATGAGAAACACCATTTAAATACTGGAAAGAGCATAAAGAAAATAAAACCAGGAGACATGGTGAAGGGTGGTCTGGTGCTGGGGAGAGCAGGGTCGCAGGGGCCTGATCTCAGGCCCACCTTCTCATCCCAGACCTGCAGGACATGTCCCTGGTGACCCTGAGCACAAACACCCCCAGGGACTTCTTCGCCAAGCATCAGCTGGTGCTCCACGTGGCCAAGTCCCAGGCGGACAAAGTCCGAGTGTTTCAAGCCAGCCGTGAGTTGTCCTTGGTCGTGATTTCGATGTTCCCTCGCTGCCCCTGCCGTAGGCACAGCCCCTGCACACCCAATTTGGGGAATAATTCCTGAGCACCTACTATGTGCCAGGTTCTAGGCACTGAGGATAGAGCAGTGAGCAAGACGGACAGTGTCTCTGTGCCCTCCTCCTAGAAAGGACAGAGCCAGAATGCAGACAGACTCGGAGGGTGGTGCCTGGAACTGGTGAGCTCTGAGAAGGAATGATTTCCCTCCCAAGAACAGTTGTCATCTGTAGCCATTTGTGTGTGTGTGTGTCTGCCTGTCTGTCTGTCTCTCTCTCTCTCACACACACACACACATGCACACACACAGAGCTCTTATTTAAGGAGGTTTTTGAATCTGAGCCAACTGCATGGGTCAGGTCAGCCTTGTTCTCCCACATCCTGCTGACCAAAGCCGTCAGTGAGTTCTCTCCAGCTCCTGCTGCTGAGTGCCAGGCTCAGTTCTAGGTGCGAGGCCGAGTGCAAAGACCACAACAAGGCCCCTGGCCTGGTGTCCCCTGTGTCTCAGAGGGCTGGGAGAGATGACATGTAAAATAACTAAAACACTTAGTGCATCAGAGGGCGTTGCGTGTTATGTGGAAGAACGGGACAGGGAAGGGGATGTGGGTGAAGGGTGGGGTCAGCGGGTGGGGGGAGAGGATGGTCAGGGCCGGTGTCCCCCATAAGGTGTCACTGGAGCAGAAGGAGGTGTGTGGGGACAGCCATGGAGACACCCTGGGGAAGGACATTCCAGGCAGAGGGCGCTGGAAGTACAAAGGTCCTGAGGCAGGACAGGGGCTGGAGGGACTCAGGACCCGGTGTGTCTGGAGGGCAGTGTGCATGGTTTACAGGGTAGGTGGGGGCGCGGAGGGACGGGCAGAGGGGCAGGGCCAGGTCAGGAAGGCGCGGAATGACTCTGGCCTCTCGGCCGAGGGAGCGGGGAGAAGCTAACTGAGTTTCGTGTGGAGACACCACTTGATCTGACTTACATTCTAAATGTTGGTTTGGTGACACGCCAACTGCTTCCCTCCTCCAAGGGTCACCTCTTCCAGGAAGTCTTCCCTGGCCCTCTGGGCTTCCCTCCATCACAATACTTATTACCACCTGGGGTTTTGACTGTCTTTGCACCTTCCTACTCACCCAGGAGACTGTGCACTGCCTGGGGACCAGGACAGCGACCGTCTTCTTGGTCTTCCCAGGTGTCAGCTGAGAGCAGGTGCTCAGGAATGAATGAATGAATGAATGAATGAATGAACAATGTATATTAGACTTCCTATCAAGTCGGAAGTGGCTCAGGCACTCCCCTCACTCCATTCCTGGACCCCCAGGCTGGGTCGTGGGGGGGTATGTCCCAGGTGAGGCTTCAGTCCCTTTCTCCTAAGGGGAGGCTCCAGCCAGGTTTAGCTGGGAGGGGCCCTCAGCGGTGACACA
>PVKM010031139.1:0-16952 GCA_004027735.1 Carollia perspicillata | reverse complement strand
TCCTTCCTTCCTTCCTTCCTCTCTCTCTTTCTCTCTCTCAAGGGTAGAGGTAGGTTGGGGGTGAGAAAGAGAGGGTGTGTTGAAGGCAAATTCTGGTTCTCAAAGGTTTTAGATAATTCAGGTTTTACACCATTATACTACCAATGATAAGAATGTAGTAGATATACTGTTTAGGTTATTAACAATAAATGTATATTTTTAATTATGCGATTTTAGTCTAAGTATTGGAAGACAACTTCAAGATGATCTAGACCAAGTACACTGACTATGTGTTTTGGTTTTCAGTGCTTGGAAAGTAAATTATACATTAAAGACAATTGGCATTTTATTTTCATGAGACTTGATGTTAGGGATTGAGTTAGGGGATGATTGATTGTATTTCTTTATATGCTATATAATTTTAAATTAATAATATTAAATTAATGGTAACCTAACAAAATGGTATTTATTAGGATGCTAATAGACACCTGAATGATGTTTATTAGCTAATATTGATGAATAATTTAGAGGCATATCATATATCTATTAGATTCTGTTATAAAATTATATTTTTTAATAATTCATATGTAATTTAAAAGAAAAATAAAAATACAAAAATTGTAATGCAAATGAGTCATTATTTCTTCCACTCATTCCCTGGAGATTACTTTCTACTCTATTAGATATTTCTTTTAGTATTACCTTCATATATGGAAAACATAACTACAGAACTATAGCTACAAAATTACTTATATTATTAGTTCTTGAATTTTTTGTACAAATTTACTTCCCTAAATAATTGATTAGAATTTACTTCTCTTACATTCCTAATCTCTGCATATAAATTTATAGTAAGCATTTACATCATTCTATCTTTATAAACAGTGCATAAATTTCAGCTATTATATACTTTGACTATATTTCATTTTTGTACAACTTTTTTCTGCAGTTCATACTTGTCTTTTTTATTTGCTTAGTTTTCTATATTCTTCTTAGTGATTTATTTTGAATAACTCAGAATTATTAATCTTCATTTATTTCTAGTCACTCTGCCATCCCTCATTATCTGACATCTTTTGTGGGCTGCATCCCCTCTTACTCTCTTTGCCCTTGTGGCAGTTATACAATTTTATTCTTTTTATTGTCATTTTATTCTGGTTCTGGGGAGGCAGATGAGATTAAAAACATATGTTTAATCTCCTGTGATTAACAGGAATTTCTGTGCCACATTCTTTAAATATTTTACCTAGTCTTCATATCAGTCTAAAAGGCTAATATTATGTCTCCCCTTCTATATATAAGAAGACAGGAGGAGTTCGGGAGTATGAAGTGGCTTGATTGCTCAAATTTCTTCACCTGGTGGATCTGGGATTTCCAAGTGGTCATTGGCCCCCAGAGCTCATCCCCTCATGGCAGCATCACAGGATGTCTCTGATGTGACAACCCTTGAGCTCCTTGATAAGTTTCTTATCAAAATAATATTTTAATTTTTGTGATGCTTTCAATTACTATATTGTTTGGACGGTAAGATGCACTCCCTCCCCCCAATTTGGGAGCAATAATGGTTGTAAATGCTGCTGTTGAGTTCTGTTTACATTTACATTGGTGAAATATTATGTTATTTATGTTATTAAATCTTTTACCACATTTTTTGCTTCAAAAATTTTTTTTCCTATTTTCTTCCTCTAGAACCTAGGTGTGTCTTATGGTCCAAAAAATACAGTAGTTTAATTATTGGTCCTCATTTAATAGTTGATCTGATGAAGGCAGAGAACAGAAGATATAATGAACATGTCTGAATTCCAAATTAGTAAAGAATTAGTAGAAATGTTCGCAGAAAAGCCAGCAGAACTGAGGAAATGCATCAGTGCTTGGGGAATAGGCTATTCTGATCAAAAGATGGCTAGTGGCACTATGTAATCAAGTGAGAATAAAAGGAAAAATATCTGCAAGTGCTCAGAGGAAAAGAATTTAGGGCTAAAAATCACAGCAGTTTATTTCACTGGACAAACTTGATTTCTATTGTTTATAAAATGACACAGTGGGCGAAGAGAATGTAAGGAACAGCTAGGAGGTATCGGGGCTTAATTACAACACTTGATATAGTACCCTAGAAAATGTTAGGTAAAAATTAATTAAAATTAATGTCTCTCCCTAAGTATTGTTGCTTTCACTGGAGACAATGGGAGGTAAATACATCTTTTTAAACATGAAACCTGCTAAAATAGAGTATTTCCCAAAACAAATTATAGGACCACTTTTAAACTTGGTACATCGAATACCTTCATTATACTAAAGAACAAGTTAATATTTGAGGACACAAAACAATTGTAGGTAACCTTGAGATGAAAAGTAATGAAAGAAGCTTTAGAGTCTTGTTAAAAATATTCAGCATGTAACTAAGAGATATATGATCAAATACTTAAAAATCAATGTTTTAAGTCTAACCTTATGCCAGAAACGGTGACATCATTTATAAAGTTCAACTTCTCTGATTATAAATCAGCAATTCATTACATCCACTTTAAAAAAATGCCAGAAACTGATGTTTTACTTGATTCAGAAAGCAGAATTGAAACAGATATTTTGGTAAGTCAAGGTAATGACCACAGACATATCAACAAGAATGACTACAGCCTCATAAACCATTAGAATGACCAGGCTATGAGGAAATGCTAACTTATGTTTAAAAATGGAAAAACTAAGCCCAAAGACATGTGTTAACTCTTCGAGTCTCACACTTATTAAATATACTAATGTGTTTTCTTTGTGCTCTCATTGTCATAAGGCATGGTTTTCTGAAAGGAGTAATTTCTCAGAAACAAGATTAAAATGACATTGTTAACTACCTTCCGAAGATATCGCTATTACCAATAAACTTTGGAAAACCAGAGAATGAAGATATTATAACTGCAAAACTTTCATTTGTATTTCTCTGAAAGGCATTTTATTTCTTTTCCTAAGTGAGTTCCCTTGCTTGAACCTTAGAAAAATCATTCTGCCTGAGAGTACTAGTGAGAAGAAACACTCTTATTCCTTCAACAGACATTTTTGTAATCCTACTATGTGCTAGAGTTGTGCCAGGTGGAGGGTAGAAAGCTGAATCAACATATATGGTCTCTGTCCTGGTGGAGCATTTGTTTAAGTGGAGAACTAGGCTTTATGTTATGATATAGAAGCCAGTCTCGTGATTGTTTTCCTTATTTCTAACATCCATGACTTATGGCTTTACCACCAGCTCTCATAATTGTTCTGACATTGTGCCCACTCCTAGACAGCCATGGCTGTGAAAGGTGGTTCCTTAGCAACTGCAAATGCACCTCTTCAAGGCAAAGAAAGCATCGTTGGATACTCCGGGACAAGCCCTGATCTAGAACTATAGGATAACCTGCAATATAATATATTGTAGTATGCAGTAAAACTGTTCCAGATAAAAAGCATAATGCATAAGAAAAAGCGTAACATTTTCCTGGTGATGGTTTACCTGGAACCTCTTACCCAGGTTTCTGGTGTGCAGGGGAGGGTTAGGGCTTGTTCCTGGATTCGGTCTGCTACCCCCGTGGCACATTATTCTGAATTAAAACAATTGGAAAGGAAAATTTTTTAGGCTCTAGCCACTCCTTATTTTACAGGCTCCACCTTATGTTAAATAAATAATAAGGTACCACATCCTATATTGAATGTAATATAATGAAGAGTTGAAAGAGCAGAACTTCGCAGAGTGAACACAGAAGCAGCATTCATCCGGCCCTACTCTCCAAACTCTCCCTGCGGTAAATTCTTTCCCTACCCTCGATAAACACTTAGATCCCAGAACCCACCTGCTTACTCTTAGGCGATCAAAAATCCTCTGGTCACTCAGTCCAAAGGATGATCTCATGTAAGTGTAATAAATATGTCCATTCCAATGGGAAGCTCACCCCAAACTTCCCAATCAGAGGTTCTCTCTCCTTTCATATTCGGTAGCAGGGCAAGGTCAGCTGTTGCTCTTGTGGGAGCATTTCTGAGCATCCCAGAAACTCTGTCGCCAGGGTCCTCCAACTGAGCTCCCTGGGTGCATCAGGGCCCCTCCTGGGGCTGTCCCCTGTGTCTTCCCTGAGGCTCTCGCTTTGTCTAAGGCCTTCTTGGATTGGACCTTTGAAGAAATGCCCCCAGCTAGACATCTAAGCACTTAAATCACACACTTTTGTGTGTTGTCACTGTGAGTACAGTTACTCCCTAAAGCTCTCCCTGCTTTGCAGCCGTAGGAAACCTCAGCTAACCACCAACAGATAGACATCTTTTCAAGGTGTGGATTGACTGTAAGTTGTTCTATGCTTCCCATACTCCAGGTCATGCATGTTATATAGCGCAAGCCCTAAGAATGTATATCTATGTCTACATGCCTCATCATGATACAAAGTTAACGTGGAAGCAACAGGCCCTGCCAGAAAACATGTGAGCTGTAAGAGCAGACTGAACTGCGTTCATTTGGACACAGTTCATTGTGGACTGCCCTCACCCCCAGTCCACATTGTATGGGTGGTTTAGAAAAGGCAAGTTATTCAACTGCCTGGAGTCCCAAATGAATTAATTGATAATTCCTCAGTGTGTGGCATAAACTAGAACAGGGAAAGATTTTAAATGTAAGATTATACCACAAGGTGAAAATTAAATAAATCAAAAAATGAGAGCAAGTGGAAAGTATGAGCAGAAACTGGAGATAGAGCCAGGGTTAACTTTAGTATACAGCGTGTATGTCACCCCAATTTCCCGAGAGACAGTGCGAAGCTGTGAGCTCCTGATGTATACAGTTACTCATTAATTTTACGGTGATCATCACCACTGCAGGCACCCACAACTTGTCGCTGCAAAGACGGCACAGGTGTATTTGTCTCCATTTCCACAGTTCTCAGTTCTGCAGAGGTTATCATGAGAAGGCAGAAGTGAATGGATTTTTGAAATAAGGATGGATGACGGAGCCGTCATGATGGATAATAGATAAATTGCCATCAGATTTGGAAAAACGCTCTGAACCCAGCAGAAAATACAGATGGAGAAATAAGTCACACGATTATTGAACAAAAGCGTAAAAGTTTATAAAATCATTGTAGGACAGGAAGAAGGTATGAAGGATAAACAATTAGGATGATTTTTGTTTTTGCTGGTGTTATGATGATTAATTTTCAATTAATCTTTGTTGAATTGTTAACATAAGCTAAGCTTTTTAATGTATAATGTTATCTCACTTAATCCTCAAGGGAGAAAGCTTTCGCTAAACTCCAATAGATGGATGAGGGCACTAAGGTTGAATTTACCCAAGGTCACAAAGGACTTAAGCCCAAGGCTTATTTTAAAGCCCCTTTTAACCATTATAATGTTCACATTATTTATGATTCTTAAATAAGCTCTATAACCAGTGCATATACCCACCCACATTTACATAGAGTAGAGGTACAAACAGTTTACAATGTGACCTGCTTTAGCATAGAATTAGGTATAAAACAGTAATGACCTTGACAGTGCTTTTCTGATGTGATGTGATGGGGGTGGGGACTTAGGTGACTGCCACATCTTTTGTAGGCTATCTCTAAGAATAAAACAACTTCGGCCATCACAATAATAATGACACTTTTGAAATGGATAATTGATCTTGTAAAAAGTATGAATAACAGCATCTTTAGAAAATTTGTGTATTGATCCCTAACATAAATTCTACAAAACCAGTATCTTGAGGCTTAAAAATAGTCCCCTAGACATACCCACCCTCTCAGACATTTGATAAACGTTGGTGTCCCTAGCTCTTTCTTCAGAGAATTTTGAAAGCATTAGGACATGAACTATGTTCAGAAGATGTTATTACTGAAATTGCTAGAAGAATTTGGTTTTGATGCCGATTCTCTCGTAATATTTACTGGTAGGAACCAGTGAACTTCCAGGCCCTCAGCCTTTGTTTATCCAGCATGTTTATTTTTTTTGTTTGTTTATTTGTTTGTTTGGTTTTTTTTTATTGTTTTTCAGTACAGTTTTCTGTCTTTTACTCCCATCCCATACCACCCCCCAGTGCTCCCCCCATGTTTATAATGATATTAATTTATACAATTTGTCAGGGAGGAAAAGAAAATTTAGAGAAATCTATATAAAAAGCAAAATGCTTAACCCAGGTAATGCTTGAATTTAACTGTAAGTACCTGTCTGTTTAAAAATAGATGAATCAATAGAACTGATACAAACTATTTTATTTGTCTAATTGGCCATTTCTCATTACGTGATTCAGACTTTCTTCTAAATTTTGAGCTCTGTTCCCTATACTTCAGCTCAGTGAGTATTTAGTTCTTCCTTCTGACACACATAGAATTAAATATTTCTAACCTGGGTGACCTGCTCCAACCCCCACCACCCTACCTCACATCACCAATAAGTCACGGGCGAGATGGCACTTGTTGCCGAATACGCTGGGGTGAAAGCTAATATCCATAGGAGGGCATGTGGAGCCCCCAGTCACGGGGATACCCTCCCAGTGGTGTAAAGCATTGAACCATACAGTCAACTCATTGCTGGTTGGAGGCTGTCCATCAAGGCAAAGAACGTTTAAATGAGCATGAACCATGCATAGTGGGACGAAGCAGGGGACTGTGTGTAACCTAACATTATCTGACACGTTTATCCACCCTGATGGAAATACAGAGCCAAAATTGGTAAAGGCCACCAGAATTTGTAGAGGTCTATCACCTGTGCGGTGAAGACGAAAATAAAACCTTTCTTCCACAAATTTAGCTCCATCAACTAGAGTTCGTAAATGTTTAGAAACCTGAATGTACAGATTTCTAGCCATTTTAATATAATACTGCATATTTTTGACCAGGTGACTTTGTTTCATTCCTTGGCTGGGAAAATGTGAATGAAAGAATTATAGAATGCCATTTTAAATTTAATGTCATTTTATAACTCTCTTTTCAAATGAAAAACCAGATTAAAATGCAAAATCAGCTAAAATCATCCATGGTAAGCAACTCTGATGTTTCTGAATTGTTTACCTGAAAGTGTTCAGCAATACTTTAGGTGGAAAATCTTATCAGAAACATAATATCAGCCTTTAGAGAAATATATTGATCTTCTTAATAGCACAAAAATATAAACAGTAAATTGAATGCTTAACACCATGATTTGTCTACAATGTGGAAAGAGTGAAAAATCAAGAACTAAATGTGCACTTGATTTTTTCTCTGCTTGCGAGCTGTGGGGAACCAGACGTGGGCATCCCGGTGGAGGGCAGGCTGTCTACACGAACCCAAGTCACTCTGATGCTGCAGTTAAAGAGCAAGACTGCAAGGAAAGCAGCAGCCAACTCTTACAATAACTGCGGTTCAAACCAACATTCCTTAAAAAGTGTTGTTTTTCAGAAACAAAATGTTCACAATGAACTGTTTTATATTTAAATGTCTTTTGGAAACACTGCATATTATGCTCCCTACTTAGAGATTCAAAAACTATATTTATACATTAAAAGCTTCCCCCCAAAATACCTGTTTTCTGTTATATTATCTAAATTTTTGAAATCTCACGCCTAACATTTTGTCAGACACAAGTGTTTCATAGAAAAGAACTTGAACCCTCCGACTTGGACTTTTTTGGTGACTACGTGGATTATGCAGAATTGGCTGCTCGGGCTGAAATCTTGCACATTCCTACGGGTGCATGCTAATATGAGAGTTCCTCCAAGCTTACGTAAAGTCATATTCTAAAATTGAAAGGATTTATTTATTCAAAAGAGAAAAACTGATTTTCAGTACAATTACAGAGACCTTTACACTGCTTAGTTAAGGAAGAACTTTTGCTTGAGGACGATGATTATTCATGAACACGCCTTAGCTTAAGGTATATAACTTACATTAGATTTTCTGGTAGTTTTCTGAGCATGTAATTTAGTTTGCATTTGAAAGTATAAAGGACACATGGACGAAGCGAAAGTGCTGTAGGACCAAGGGTGGGAGGTGGGAATGGGTCGGGTGGGGTGGAGTGGTAGGGGGAAAATGGAGACAACTGTGCTCAAACAATAATAAAAAAATGAAAAACATATAAAATCAACAAAGTATGGGAAGTTAGAAAAACAAGATCCAATATTCCTATTGCTCAGCTCTCTTTAAATATAGGCCTGTTAGACTTGGTGTTGATATGGAAGTGAAGGTTTTCCAGTGGATATTAGAAAACAAATTATTATAAGTGTAAAGTAAGTGTGACAGAGGTAATAATGTTTGATTCTAAAAAGATGCTTAACTATTGATGGAATAGTCTTAAAAAGGTAGATTACAGAATTAATTGGCCTCAGTCATCTGCCTTAATTAAGTATATTATAGATGTTAATCAGCATATACTTGAAAGATAAAGCTGGCAGCTGATATTGATGATATTATTAATTTTCCAGAATGCTTTTATATTCATTGGTAATGTTAAATAACAGAAAATCAAAACAGATGCCTAAAAGTAGGCTCACTACATCAAATAAACTTCACTAGAAAATTAGCAAAGGAGAATTATTAAGTGGTGTCCATGCTTTGATATTAACACTTATTTTTTATGAATCTAAAATTAAAAATCTAATTAGGTTCTTTTTTCTGCTCAGAGCAAATATAAACTTCAAAGACTAAGTTCTTGGGATATGATCTGATTTTTTAAATCTGTGTTTGTTTTAAAGCCTGGTGTTTTGTTTTGCTCTTGCTGTTAGAATGAAGGGCGTTACTCGCCCTGGCTCCGAGGCACTGGCTCTCTTTCTCCCCCGCCCCCTTCTCTCTCTCTCTCCTTCGCTACCTAAAATCAATAAACATCTCCTGGGGGGAGGATTACAAGTAAATAAGTAAATACATAAATAAATGGACATTACTCATCAGCCAGGACAAGAGAGTGGATGGTATCATTCTTCTGTGGTCATGCTGTAGATTTTCTTTCCCCTGCAAGTGAGATGCTGCAAATAGTTCTGATTGCCACCTTTGAGTAAAGAATGAACTAGAAAGGGTCCAGAGAAGAGTGCCTAAAAAGAGTGGTGATATAAGGAAAGTCTAAAATAAACAGGCTGTTTCTGTCTGAAAAGACCAAGGCTGAGAAGGGATTTTGACAATGGCTGTAAAATCACGAAGTGTATAGATACAGAGGACATGGCGTGTTCTTCAAATTCATCGACCTTTTAAGACATGCTTGTTAATGAAATGGCTAATGAAATTTTAAACACTACATTGAAAATACTAAGTAGACTTGATAAAAAACATATACAAAAAGTTTGGAAAGACAATGTGATTGGCACATGATGGGTAGATATTAAGAAATTAGGAGCATTGGGAATACTCTTATTTTTTTATATCAGAGTTTTATGAAGGACTATGCATGGAGTTCTGGCAAACAAGCTCTCAAAGGAAGGAAGGAAGGAAGGAAGGAAGGAAGGAAGGAAGGAAGGAAGGAAGGAAGGAAGGAAGGAAGGAAGGGAGAGAGGAAAGAAAGGAGAGAAAGGAAAGAAAGAAACAGAATCTAAAAAACGAAGCCCTGACTGCTAGTATCTGTGCTGACCTTCATGGTGTAAATTACCCAACCTGTTTTTGAGCTGTCAATAGTTCAATGCCTAGCACCCCAAATTTGTGAATTTTTAGCAATTGTTTCCCAAAACCCACCAAACACACCACTTAGCTCATATTTACAACATCTGTGAAAAAGTCACTGTCAGAGAAAGACTATTATGGGTTAGACTATTAGTCTGAGCCACCAATGGGGAAGAAACCTACACTACTCCCATACATTAGCATAATTGGATTAAAATGACCATTTAAAAATCTAATTTCAGATGTCTTGTCTCCCATTTATATAAATTCTTCATTCTGTCTCCATCTGTCTATCTATCCATCCATCCATCTACCTATCCATCGATCCCCTGTAACCTCATCATGTGGTATGTGAGCTGCAGGAACAGGAAGACTTCGTTGAAGAGGAGAGTATGGTGCAGGACTCCATAGTTAGACGGGACCTGTCTCTTTGGCCATGTGTCTGGGCAGACAGATATCACATACATGGTATCTATGGGGAAGTAAATGATGATGGTGCTGAGAGTATGAGGACCACGGAGCGTCCAATGTGACCTTTCCCGGCTATGATTACCTTGAGTGTCTTCCTTTCTTTAATTGCACCCACGTGTGCACAATTCTTGCTAAATAAATGGCTGTGTTGAAAGAAACTGTTATGAAAAAATAATAGCAAAGTGATTTAGAATCAACCAAGATAACAGCTTCCTGTAAACAAAGGAATGCTTTTCGGGGGCTTTTATGTGCCTTCATCAATGTGGTGGATAACTTACAATTAGTCATTTTTTTAGGGAGCGGCTGGAAGGTGTTAAGTTCCTTCCTCTCTTACAGATAAAAAAGACTTGATTAGTAACTAACATCAACATAATGTCTTGTCATAAAATAGGAAAAATTAAGAATAAAGATAAGGAGCAAGCAGCTCTTTGAGGTTGAGAAATAACTTTCATGGCCACCGAAACTGTATTTGCTCTTCTCAAGATGTTTTTAGCCACTCCCCACGCTAGTTTCATGGGTGGTTTTGTGGGATAAACAGGACCGAGGCCTTT
Source organism: Carollia perspicillata (assembly GCA_004027735.1). Lineage (NCBI taxonomy): Eukaryota > Metazoa > Chordata > Mammalia > Chiroptera > Phyllostomidae > Carollia > Carollia perspicillata. Next base: position 6,385 of record PVKM010031139.1, on the reverse strand, counting down.
GGTGATGTGTATGAATAGAGCTGGCTCCAATGAGAGGGTGCAGTCGTGTTCTTAACTAGGAAGAAGACATTTATTGGTGAAAAATTTGCTTTAGGTTAAAGAAAGTGTCTTATGCTTATTCCACTGCCAATAAAAACTATACTGCAATACTCATGCAAATACTTACCAGTCTCCCAGGAATCAAGGTTTTCTTTGGTTAAAAAGAAAAAAGACCCAGACTATTTCCAATTTCACTTTATTTAGACGTGTGAATAAAATGTTATTGGGTTGCTCATCTAAGATATATTTGGAACTTTCTGACGTACATTGCTTATCTTAAGTCACTAGGTAACAATCTATCACTATTGTTTATAATTAACAAATTTTCAAATCCTTGGATGTCCATCTTGAAGCTTCCTAAGCTTTTTTATTGATGAGATTCTTAGAAAGAACAGGTGACTTCTTTATGAAACAGCAAGCTGCCCAGATTGCTCATGCTGTAAACACATGTCTACCACAGTGGTCCACACAATGTGAGTGCTCAGTAAATGATTATAAAATAGAGAGAATGTGTTAAGAAACATTAAGTAATAAACACGATCTTCAACTTGATGGAGTCAGTAATTATTTTATCATTCAGATCTATGCTGTAGATCTAGGCGATAAATATTCAGAAAACATAAGAAATATAATCTTAGGCAGTGTGCATAATTTTGGAATATAATCACTGCTTATAATTTATAATTATTTATAATATCTAATAGTGGTAGAACATATTTCTATCAAAGTCATCATACCCACATTATAGTATTTATTCTTGAAGTAACAGACATTGAAGGCGATTGAAATAAATTAAATGATGATATAATTTAACTGCAGACAAAGACTGTATCTTTTGGACTATAAGACGCACCCCCCTCCCAAATGTGGGAGGAATAATGGTTGTTAATGCTGCTGTTGAGTTCTGTTTACATTTACATTGGTGAAATATTATGTTATTAAATATTTTACCACATGTTTTGCTTCAAAACTTTTTCCCTTATTTTCATCCTCTGAAACCTAGGTGCATCTTACAGTCCGAAAAATATGATATTTCTTTTAAAAGGTGACTGTCGATCTGCTGACATGAGGACCATTTTCAGAAACCATTTAGCTTAGTTTAGTTTAGCACGCTGTAGGACGTATCTACAGATGGTAGAGACCATTTCCTTCTCCTGAAAAGGAATTGCTATAGAATTACAACACTCAGTAATTATGTGTGTATTAACTTTAGTTTTCTATTTGCATGGGTTTTTTAACGGTGTTCACCATCTCATCCCTTGGTCTGATTTGAGCAGGCAGGGTGTGTGGGCTTTGTGCCAAGTTCTGAGCTTACAGATTTGTGTCCAGGGTCCTTCTGGTTAAGCAGTTTACTCTGCAGTGCAGCCCTTATAATGATGAAACACTCCACGGCGTTTCCCCACCAATCACAGCCAGGCTGTGTGAGTCTCCTGATCGTGGCTCTCCAGGAAACTTTAGAAGCATTAAGGACAAAATGTGTGGTTGGATACGGCACTTTCAGGAATTTCCAAAACCTCCTCATAAAGAAAGGCCTCAAATTCATTTCAGGCAACACCAAAAATCATCCAAACTACGATGTTCATAACAATGAGAAGGAAAGAACAACTCATAACATTTGGCCTATTGAGTTAGACAGGATGCATCACCAGTGTCATTTTTAAGATACTGAGATTACTAAATATATGCATATGCATGTGTGTCTATCTGTCTATGCATATGTGAAAGTCTATTTACCCCACTTCACAGAGCATGTTCCTGCTGTGGCCGTTTGAAGACAGAGGACACACACAGAGGGGCAATCAGTTTTATGCGGGTTCCTTCCCATGCCACCCGATGCATAGCATCTTCCACAAAGGGACTGACACCCTGGATCTACGTGTTGTCACAGAGAATGGAAGGAAGAGCTGTGCTTCATGAACAAAACTCATCTCTGAATGTACCAAGACTCAATATTGTGACGTTTATGTTTTTTCCAATCTTACATTAAACGGTGTCCCTATAAATGGCTTGTGATCAAGCTCTTTTCTCAAGTAATAAGAAACCCATTTTTGAATAATGTAATTTTTCTCCTTACTTGTGCGTTTCTGACAAATTCCTTAAAATCTCTAAACCTCCCACTCTGGATATGTGAGATGAAAGGACATTTTGTGGCAATGAAATTTGGACATCTTGGAAGAATATTAGATAAAAACAATTGGATGTCACTGTCTAGATTCTGACTACTAAAAGATATTTTGAGTTGGATGGGTTTTGAGATAAGAAAGCCAATGTAATCCTTTATGGCGTGAAGACTCCCCTGTAATGCTTTGTAATGCTTGGAAGGGTTCAGGGGGGCATATGAGGGGTGGTTGTGCGGGTGTGTGCCCCAATGGGTGCAGTGAGTGGGAGGGAGGCACAAAGTACCCTCAGCAAGTGGAAAGAGTCCAGCCATTGAGTAACGCAGGCAGAAAGCTTTCTGGACTGTGTGTATTTGAAAACTTGAACTCACCTAAGGAGAGACTTCGTTTAAAGGGATTATTGCCAGACAAGGGCAAGGGTTGACTGCTGCAACCATGAGATCTGAGAGTGTGTCAAGGGTTAGGCCAAAGATGTTTTCTTGGATCAGGAGAAGTGAGCAAGACTTGAAAGAGCAAGGTTTGGAGAAGCGAGTGAGGAATGTTGGTGGATGATGGGCAGTTGGTCACGCACTGGTTTATTCTGAGGTCAAGGCTGCTGTCTAGAGGGGCTGTGAAGGGCCACATGCTGACTGAGACTGAGATGGGCCAAGTACAGGAGTCTAGGGGAGGAAGAGCATCTTAGCTAAAGTTTGGTTAATGAGCATTTTGTTTCGATGGATCAGCTACTAATTTATGAGGCCAAGAGAGGGTGTTTGTAGAATGCATATCACATCTTGTCACAGATAAAAAAGAGCATCTATGAGTCTTATGATAATTGTACGGGGAAGGATGTCTCTTCATCATTTCTTGGGATACAAAGGGTGAGCAGATTTTGTAACTTTCACAGTTTTCCAGGACCACAGGACTTGGGTAAAATTCAACATTGTCAGAACTCCAAGAACTAATGAGAGGGGCAAAACGGGCAGAGTGTGGTGATGGGGAGTCCCTGAGCAGATGGCAATCTGAAATCCATTCAGGCAGGCCCAGAAACCTTTGTGTAAGGAATGTACAGTGGCAGCAGGCTTCAGAAGTAGGGTGCTGAGAATAAGATGGGGCCCCAAGTCTCAAAGTGTATGAAGTGGCTTCTGGTTTCTAGAATAGGTAAGCATTTCCATTTAGAGGGACCAAGACATCAATGCAGCTGTAATCAATCAGAGGTAGACTGGAAATTATTGAAAATAACTCTTCTACCAATAGATAAGATTGATTCCAAACTCCAGAACTTAGTTCAGCTCTTATGGAATGGGGGGAAAGTGAGCAGGCCAATGTGGCACCTAATATCTTTAAAAAAGATTTCTTCTTAAAGAAAATCAGTTTATTTTCGGACTGAATAATGGCCTACTGCATCACGAACCTCTATCATTTCCATACTATATACTTAGGAGTTTCTTTTTATTTTATAGGTCAGCATCCTGAGTCTCATATGGGAAAAGCAAAGTTAAATTTAGGAAGGAAATAGCATATAAATAGCTATATTAAAGGATTGTAAGGTTTGAAAAATTACATGTCAAAATTGAAAATGTAAAAGTTAGATTCTTTTGGGTTTGTCTATTTTTAAGTTTCTATTTCTCTTCTGTTGATAACATTAATGTTGAATATTGAGTTGTATTTTCCAAAGGTTGACTATAGTTTCTACATACAATAAGTGAGACTTTTATAAATGAATTGCATGTGGTTTATCATTTACTTTCCTTAGGTTTTCTTCACTTTATTTAAATATCCAAGAAGCTCAGATAATATGTAAATATAAATGTTGTATGCTGCAAGAAGCTTGTCTTATTTTATTAATTTACAAGAGTATTTGTGAAAGTTTTATGTACAGGCAGAAAACATATCATCATTTTCTTGACCCATTATAACACAATTCTCCAGATGAATTCAAATATAGCAACAGCTTCAGAACAGCTCTCCATATCTGATTTAGGAAGCCTGGAGTTATTTATTCAAATTCTAAATGTGTATTCAGGATACAGAATGCTACTTAACAAGATTTCTGGGCTGTCTCATATCACTTAGTTATAACTGTGCTAATAACACCTACCCTGGTATGCCTTATTTTGGTTTTATATATAACAGATTAAATATATATGTATAGCTGTCCAGAAAGTATCTAGCCATTCAACATAAAAAATAGAGACATTTATTGAAGAATGTATAAGGTACAAGCAATGTTGTACACATGACAATGACAACTCAGTCCCCTTCAAAGTAGGCTCCTTGGGACCTCACGCAGCTGTCCCAGCATCTCCTCCACTGCCCAAACACTCTGCAAAGTCCTTTGTTGGAATCGCCATCGGTTGCCCCATTGTGTTTTCCTGAATCTTATCGATGGTCTGAAATCCCTTCCCTTTCAAAGGTGATTTTTGTTTTGAGAAAAGCCGGAAGTCACAGGGTACTAAGTCTGGGCTGTAGGGGGCACTGAGTCATCTGAGTAATTTGATATTTTGCCAAAAAATTCTGTGTGAGACATGATGCATGAATTAATGCAATGTTTTAATGGAGCTGCCAGTCACCTGTTGACTTTTGAATAATCTGAATAGTTTCTCTGGAGGAATATTCAAGCCTAATGCAAAATCTGGTACAGATTCTTTGCTCTACTTTCTCAGCCCTGATGAATGCGGTGGCAACACAGTGCACATGCTCACATAGTGTCATTATCACCCCCTTCACTAATACAGTGAAGTCGTCACTGTTCAAACTTGTATATTCCAGTCCACTCTCCTTGGCTGCCGGGTTACATCAGTGTCGCACAAATCATTATCATTATATCAGGAATGGCTGATATATGTTAGTCAGGACAGACTAACATACACACATACATGCACACATATAATGTCTTATTTTTACATCTCTACCAGGTATAGACATTCAGTATGTGTAGTGATTTAACTAAAAAATAAGTCTTTAAATGAGTATTATCCTTTTCAATCCTATGTATTTCAATCAATCTGTAAACTGACATAATGCATAGTATATATAGAACTAGAATTATTAAGTATACATAGAATTATTAGGTATACATAGGGTTAGAATGTGTCTAGAGACCTATATGAGACATCAGAGAGATGCTGAAATGTTTTCTTCCTTAGTTCCTGACCACAGCCCAGCCTTGGGTCTCTGCTTCCTATCTTAGTCCCCAATTCCGCCCCACAGGAAAAGTCCAGAGAGCGTTCCTGGAATCAGAGCCCTTTAGAGCTCTGATCTCTGTCCTCTAAACATCATCTCCTGTTTTATTTTTTTAATTATTTATTGATTTTAAAGGGGGAAAGAGAGAGGGAGAGAGAAAGAGATTTGTTGTTCCACTTATTTATGCATTCATTGGTTGATTCTAGTATGTGTCCTGACTGGGGATCAAACCTGCAACCTTGGCCTTGGCATATCAGGATGGCACTTTAACCAACAGAGCTACCCAGTTGGGGCCATCTCCCTACTGCTTTCCACTTTTGTCATATGCTTCAGTCATCCTTTACTGTAGTCGGGTTCCTGAATGGGCCATCGTTTTCAGTGCCTTTGTACACACCCTTTTCTCTTCCTGTCAAGCCCTTCTCGTCTCATTTTCTGGGGGAACTTCCACACAGCACTGGACATGTTCTCTGACTTCCCCATGGAGAGCTGGCTACTGTTATCTTTGCACCCTCACTATACCTTGTGCTTACCTGCATCTCAACCTCAGTTCCTTGACACTGCATTTACCTGTTCTTATCCTGTCTACCTACTGCACTGGGAATTCTTTGAAAGCAAGTGGTCCACGTTATTCCTGTTTGAATTCCCAGGGCTTTGCCGTGCATAGTACCTTGCTCATAGATTACCAATGAGTGTTTTCTTAATCAATAAATACAAAGTTTGTTTCAAATTTTTTCTATGGAATAACTAGGGTAGACTTTAGTATATGAATACACTTGGAAACTATTTCCAAATATTATCTGATCTTTGCACATAAACTATCCTATAGATTTGATAATCTAGCTGTTAGGTATGTAAAATTTTAAGGTATGTCCTTTATAGTCCTATGTTAACTAATCTATCTGAATCAATCACACATTTTTTAATAACATAGCAAGCACTGTAAATATGACACATCATGGTAATTAATAATCATTTATTATTATGAATTAAATGAGATAGTATGTGTGTTTATATATATTTATACTATTTCTCTAACCTCTATTTCATTGAAATCCTCTAGTAAT
>PVKM010031138.1:0-16951 GCA_004027735.1 Carollia perspicillata | reverse complement strand
TTTTTCCACATACACAAATGAAAAATATCATCTTAAAAGAACTGTTGGGAATCAGTTGTAAACCAGGCATCAAATTTCTGATCTCTGCAGCTGAAACAACAGCTGATTCATAAAGCATACTTCTTAAAACATGCAACATGGCAGGCCTGCATTATTTTTTTCCAGTATGTCCTTCCTCTTCTAGACACACTAATGCTTAAAGCGCACTCATGATTGAGAAGAAACAATCTTTGAGAAGCCACTCTTGAGCCAAACTGGGCCCACACTGAAACGATCTGTTGAAAGAACTGCAATAGACCCATGACAGCATCGCTCATAGACATCTTACCTTCACTCCTAATAAAACCGTTACCACGGGTCCCACGAATTTCTGACCACAGACGTGGCTCACTTCAGAACCGATAATTCATCTGAGAAGCAAGCACATCCAGTGCCTCCATTTTTGTCACAATCAATTTTCTACAGCGTGTGCTCTCTAAGTGTGGCTCTCAGACCAGCAGCATCGCCTTGGAAACTCGATAGGAAGGCACATGCTCAGGTTGCGCTCCAGACCTCCTCAATCTGAGGCAAGCCGTCTGTTTTAACAAGCTCCCCAGGGGATCAGGGTGCACAGCAAAGTTTGAAAGCCACTGTTTAATGGAAATACTAAACTAAAAGAATATGAAAATATCTAGAAGAAAAATCAGTGATCAATAATTAAACATTCAATTAAATAAAGCAAAAGTCGCCAAACTAAATGACATAATTAAAGCATTTCTGCTTTGCCACCTCTTGTGAAGGAACAGGTTTGATCTCCCACAGATAGCACCTACAACTTTAATGAAATTCCATGCAATTAGATTTTTCTACTTGAAAAATAAGCATGTGAGGACATCAGGTACTAAAGATAATCATTAGGCTTCAAATTTTCTTTACGTCAGTGAGGACACGTTTGAAATCGTTGGTGCACATGGCACCGTTAAGAATTCAAATTTCACTGACCTCCACGCCACCACGTTCGTTGCTGTGCAGCAACAGACTAATGATGAAGAACGGGTGGATTTAACTGCTCACAATATTAACACAAGCCCAAGGCGCAGCTGTGGAAGCCTCTCTCCTTCCTTGCCTTTCTCTCACCTTCTGAAAATGCTCTACTCCAATTCAGGGGTGGGGGACTGCTCTTTAAGGATTCTTTTTTCACTACCCCTTAAATATTGTTACTCTCCAAAGATCTTCCTAATTGTAATTTCATCTTAATCACTTTCTCAAGAAAGTTCCTCCCAAACTTTAAAGCACCTTTTCTTGGAGAGACCCTTGAGTTTTCCGCTCATCCATGTACTTGCTTACTGGTGGGGGGACTCTGCCTTTACTAAGGGCAGGTCCATACAATGAATGAATGGGTTCACTTAATGAGTGGGTTCACTTTAGGAGTTACATGTTAAAAACCCAGTGGTTAGGCAATAGGCACATTTTCTCCAATCAACTTTGTAAGCAATATTTTTATGTGCTAACTGCCATCTGTTTGATGTCCTCTATTTTTTTTCTCAGTTGGTTCCACATTCTGGGTGAGTGGAAAGAGTAGGAGGGATAAAAGCATGATTAGCAACCCCACAAACTCCAAACAGGAAAACAAATTCAAACAGAGCACTAAAAGGAAGTCTCACTCCCACCCCAGAGCCCCAATCCTCTTTTTTGTCCCATATAACATCTTGTCCCATATAACACCTTCAAATTCCTATTAACTGCAGCACTCTCCTTTTCGGGCAAATTACTCTCTTCCTACTACAGCCATGTGGCTCACATGGGGACTGCTAACCTCTCTGGCCACTGGGGAAAATATAACCCACAATAGACCCTCAATATGACAACTGACAGTCTTTCTCAAGATTGCTCTAACAGGGAGGGACTTACCTTCTGGTGGCAAAGCTGTGAGGATATAAATAGACGGTCACCATTTCCCCAACTACAAGGAAAAAATGCAACTGTCATGCAGAGAGGAGGAGAGAGAGGAAAAGAACCCTGTGGGCTAGTTCCAACTGCTCCCACCCTGAGGTGCAACGTTCCTCTTCCCAATTTTATAGTCAAATAAATCTGCCCACCTTGGTCCAAACAGTGTGATTCTTCAACAAAAAATTCCTGATTAATCAATCATTGGTCAACCAACTAAGTTCCAGTTAGATTAAGGAGATAAATGATTTTTTAAAAAAATATAAAATCTAGAAGAAAGCAAAAAGGTTTATTTCACAAACAGAATGAAACATTTTTTCTAAGTTTAAAAATGGAAGATGATATAAAAGAAATGCCAGATAAAATGGAAAAACATAAGTAGTAAGACCTTCAGCTTGTCAAAATTGATAAATTCTAAACAACAACAACAATAAAAAACTATTGGACAAAACGAACACAGAACAATATCTGCTCAAACTGTCACAAAATATTACTATGTAAAATGCTTATATAAATTGACAAAGGATAGCAGTACTGTTCCCAGTACTCAAATGGGTCAAATATATAAATAGACAATGCATAAAACGGAAACATGAATGGCTAGTAAACATTTTGGAAGCAATTCGGTACTTTTTGCAAACAGCTTTTAGAATCTTCACTCCATTTATCATAACCCCATTCCCAGATTTCCAGGGCTGTATTTTAAGAATACAAGTATACTGACAATTCAAAACGAGCACACAAAAAAATCTTATGCCCAAAGATGTTTGTAGAAATGGCAAACTAGAAGTACTGTATTAAAATACATTGTTGTATGACTTATCCATTTAATAAATCTTATTTAGCTAATGAAATAATGCTAATGAAGATGTTAAAGTTATGAAAATGGTTGTTTCAATGTAAAGAAGAAAAGTATAGTATTTTACATGTGCAATTATTTCAACTACATTGAAAATAGTTATAGACCCCGGCTGGGTAGCTCGGGTGGTTAAAGCATTATCCCTATACATCAAGGTTGTGGGTTTGACCCCTGATCAGGGCACATACGGGAAGCAACCAATGAATGCATAATTAACTGAAACAACAAATTGATGTTTCTCTCTCTCTTTTTCTCTAAAATCAATAAATGTAAAACATGTTTAAAAAATAGATATAGAAGAAACAGTGGAAGTAACTATACCCAAAATTTAATAGTACTTAAATCTGGGTAGTGAAATCAAAGGTAATTTTATTTGCTTTATTGATGCTTTTCTTGCTTTCTCTAACAAGTATTTATTATTTTTATTATAAAATTGTTAGGTGCAAAGGTTTAATACTTTTCTAAAAGGATTTTTAAAGCTTTTGCTTCTGAATACAGAGTGGACTCTGAAGTGATTAGTCCCAGACTTTCTGGGTAATCAGTAGAAATCATGCTCTTCCCTTGGATTTGCTCTCTTCAGTACTACACACAGTTCCTGCACTGCTAGCTTCCTGTTGTGCTGTTTTGTGACACAGTATTTTGAGAGAGGGAAAAAAAATACTTGTATTCACATACCGAGTGACATTAATTTATTTCCAACTAGGCGATGTAATTGCAACAAAAACACAGCTAACCAAAACCTATAAAAACTCCTACTCACGTAAAATGAAATGTCCATTTCACTAATCACATGCTGCCTAGAATGTTCCTTCTCCATGGTAACTACCTGGCTTTTCTAGATAAGCATTTCTGATTCAAGCACACAACTGGCAATCCTGTCCCAGCTTGAATGACCTGGTTCAGTGGAAGTTGTGCATCCTGAATTTGAAATGCTACAGCTGAAAGGCAAGTTTAAATTGAAATATCAATTAAAATGTCTTTTCAAAGTATGTCTGGAAATTGAACATTGGTGAATGAAAGTGTTTTTCAGAGTCAGAGACTACAGTGATGTCACTTGGGTGAGGCCTGGGATCTGGAAATGGGAACATGGTGGGAGGGGCACAAGGAAGTACACTTTAAAGCCACTTTTGTATTTCGGGAGAAACCAAGATAACATTGCTTGGGTGGAGGTTAGATCAGACTGTCTCATCCATTTTCACTCAGAGTTGAGATTTCACATACCAGCACATCAAGGCCTCTTTCTACTCCTTTGACCTTCCTCCTTCCTTTCCTGCATCTTTGCAATTGGTTCCCAGCTCTCGTCCTGCCATCCCTCTGTGACTTTATCTAATCCTACCCTGTAAATGACAATTAACACGTGGTTTTATTTAAAAAAATTTAAATTCCAATTAATCTGTATCCTCTGAGAAACTTGTGAAAGAGGGTAGTAATCTGTATAAGACTAGCACAGCTACGGGTTATATATGCGGAGTGGCTTACTAAGAGTAAAGAGAAAAACTTTTTCCCAGTGTTTGTCTATCTTTAAAAAGTAACGGGTTCAAGAAAAACCCAGCTGCCACCTCAATGTCTAATTCACTCTGCTGTGATATTTGCATTTTATAATGACATCTATAATATTTCACACTTTTTCTATTTATTTTGAAATAGCACTTTAGTCATAAATACTATTTCTGCCCATCTGTTTGGTAAGAAAATTTCCACAAGAACTGGCAATGTTAAATTGCTGTTTGGTTCACTCTCTCCTATTATGAAGTCCTCTGTGATTTCAGAATAAGTCAGAGGAAAAGGTTACAATTTATATTGAGATCTAGGACTACATAAAGCAAATAATATCTCCTGAAGATATTATTATGTGCAAAAGAATGATTTCTTTTTTCTCTTTATTTTTTATATAACATAAATATGTGAGCATATATGTATAACTTATAGAAGTCAAATACATGCATATATGACATATATACAATAAGCTGTGATTAGCTTTTGGTCAAAATATATCTTAAAATAAAAGTATAACTTAAAAATATTAAGGACTGATTTGTATTGTATAATGAATGAAGCGATAGAAACAAACAACAAGATAGATTTTTCAGTTTAGTAACTTCTACAAAGTCTCACTTTTTTCTTTTCTTTGGATTTTCTTTGGTAAATTTTCTTAAAATGGTGCCATTTGAAAAGCTCTAAGCAAAAACTTCCTGATTGGGAGACACCTCCTGTTTGAACACCTGACTATCAAGATATAATTGGGAAAGGCTTATAAGGGGCCTGGAAATCAAATGATCCTTTTAGCATCAACTATAGGGAACTGTTCTGCATGGCATGGCGCATATAGCCCAGACCCTGAGTTGAAAAACCAGTGGAAAGCGAGGTCTGTTGCACAAGACCCATGCCCACAGATAAGTTTTCCGGTGGGGAATCAGGCCTGCATTGTACCTAGGCTGCTTTGAGGTTTGCTTTTTGCTCAAATTCCCTCACTCTAAATTGAGGCAGCAAACATTTACTGCATATCTTTAAAGTAACTTCCTAAAATTATGCTAAACCTCCCAAGGATGAAGTGTAACCAGTTCAGCCACTTTTTCCTTTGCATTTGCAAATATCTTTTTTCTCTGTAGTAATTAGCAACTTCCTCTCCTTTGTTACCTGTAAAAGGTAACCACCTAAAGCGAACCTGTGCCTAGCAAATGAGGACCATCCTTGATGTAATGTACCCAGAAAAGCAATAAAAGCCTGTCCAGGCAGGGGTCAGGGCCCTCTCTCTCACTGAGAGAGTGGCTGTGCCGTCCCTTTTTCTCCACAGGACTTCTGCAGTCCATGTGAATTTGTTTGTCTCAGCCACAACACATAGACTCCACAGACCAGAGTTCACATCAGTCAGCCTCTAGGATTGCCCACCTAGGTAAATATTGGCTCCATCCTCAATGTAGAAAACTGAGGCTGCTCAGGTTGTACAAAAAGAAGCAAAAAGAGGAGGATAATGGGGACAGTGCAGTGTGTAGGTCTAAGGATGCCTCCACCCGAGGCTGATTTAAGATCTTTAGCAATGCTTAGCTCAGAACAATAATGGTGTTTTCCATAATCCGTGATTCAGTCATACTTTAAAAAGTTATTAATCATAATACATTTAAGAATACCCAACAATATTTGAACTTTTCCCTGCTATCTTTTTTGCCTTTGATGTTCTTTTACAAAGCAGCAAATACAAGAGGTTTATCTGGAAAAAATCCAGCCATTGTTAATATAAAGAGAAGGGTTTGCACAGCATCGATGTAACCTGACAGCCAAGAAGAGTGGACTGGAATGCACATGTGCGAACAAAGACAACTTCACCATATTGGTCAGTGGGGGCAATAGATGCTGTTGAGTGAGCATGTGTACCGTGTGGCTACCACATTCAAAATCACAGAGTAGAGCAACAAATCTGCATCTAATTTTGCATTAAGCTTCAACATTCCTCCATGGAAACTAGTCAGATGATATAGAAGGCTGTAGCTATGGGCAACTAGAGATTGACAGCTTCATCACAACAATGCACAGCTCACACATCATGTCTTGTGTGGAGTCTTTTGGTGAAACATCCAATCACCCCAGTGACTCAGCCCTGCTACAGCCCAGATTTGGTGCCCTGCAACTTCGGGCTTTTCCCAAAACTAAAGTCTCCTTTGAAAGGGAAGAGATTTCAGACCATCAGTAAGATTCAGAAAAATACTACAGGGCAGCCGTTGGTGATTGGGAGAACCGCGTGAGGTCCCAAGGTACCTAGTTTGAAGGGGACCAAGGCATCATTGTCCTATGTACAATGTTTCTTATATCTTGCATCTTCTTCAGTAAATGCCTCTATTTTTCATATTGCATAGCTGGCTACCTTCTGGACAGACCTTGTAAACTCCTATCCAAAAAGTCAGGTTCCAGGTAAACAAAATGTGTGTCAAAGATCTTCTATACAACCTGGTGCTATAGTTACCAAAAAGAGAGCAGATCTCATGTTAAGTATTTTTACCACCTAAAACACCAAAAGAAAAAAAAATAAAGCTAAAGGGACACAAGGAAACTTCTGGACATGATGTTTATCACTGTGATTATAGTAATGGCAACTTGAGTATAGTAATATGTACAAACTCATCAAATTGTATATAGTAATTATGTGCAGCTGTTTCCATACCAACTATAAGTCAATAAATATGGAAAAAATAAACAGGCTCATTGATTTTCTGGGGCCTGAGCATGGAAGTCTATGGTAAATTCAACCCTGCCTCTACGGCCCACAGTTTCTTGGATTTACAATGTCTAGGTGGTCTCTGAAATTCTTCAGCATATTACTTAGATGACAATAATTTCCATGATTTCATAAAAATTTTTCCTAGGGTAATATTAAAGTTGAATTTATTATCCTTAAACAATTAATTCACTAACCAGAGTAAAATTTGAAGTTAAAATTAAAAATAACTAAGTAAAAGTGTTATAGTTTTGTTATTTTTATAAATCTCAAATATTAATGTTTTCAAGAAATGTTTTTGAATATTTTCTACTATTTAAGTAGGATATAAATATGACATACTGAAAATTATAAAGTAACTTCACCTATAATTAAGAAAACACTTGGAAGCCATCTTCTTTACCCATCTTCCAAAAAACACCCTAAAACCATTGAATTTGCTTGATTAAACATTTAAGTAATAGTGACTTGCGCATTGCTGTTAATGCCAAGGTGTGGTAGTAAATATTTCAAGTTTCGAGTTTTTGTGGTTATAGCTCGGTTAACTCAAAAAAGTTGCACTATAGGAAGGGCCATGTTACTGAACACCCTGTCATTTTTTGGCCTGGGTTCCTCCTCCAGGACCCTATTGGTAAGACCTCAAGTTTTTCATCTGCTTAAGTCCCAAGCGGTTCTTTTGTTGACTTTTTCAAACTCTCAAGATGTGTTTTGTCTAATTGTATCAACTCTCCTCATTTCCCAAATTGTACTTTTATTTATACTTCAGACAGGCCCAAGTTTGAGGATTTTCAATACCACTAAGCAGGCTATTTTGAATATGCCCTAATTACTAAAAAAAAAAAAAAAAACTAAATATTTTCAGTATTTAGAAAACCCAAATGGAAAGAAAAGAGGGGGGGACTAGCAGAATCAAATTTCTTATGCCTTTGTTGCAAGCATATGTTGGAAGAAAAGAGTGCAACTCAATTACAGATGTGAGAAGTTCAGTGTACAGGTCTGGGGGGTGCCTCCTAGAAAATTTTATCAGAAAAGAGCCAACAATCTGAGCATTGAGAAAGCTTTAGTATAATTACAATGATTCATATTAATGAGTGCCTACAATTTACCAGGCCTTCTACTTCCCATGAACCATGCACTTTAATCTGTACAATTTAGTAACTTAGAAATGATTTCCATCCTCATTTCATAGATGGGGAAACTGAGGCTTTAGAGATATTAGCCATAGATCCACAATGTCTGACTAAAATCTTTTGGAATTATGTGAGCTTTGGAATTCAGAATTTTTATTTATTTTAGAAGGTAATATGAAAAATGAACCATACTTTATGACAATATTATAGTAAGTTACAATATTATAATACTAACATCACAACAGGATATGGGGGATACCAGCAGCAACACATAGACTCTTCCCACTCAGCCAGTTACGTAGAGATTATCAATAGCTCATGTCAGCTAGGGAGGGGTGCTACTGTAGTCAAACGAACTATAAAACTCACTGAGATTTCAGAACTTTGTGGAGTTAGAAATTACAGATGTAACAGGTTTTGGAAGTTACATGACTGGTCATCAATGGAGCTGAGTCTTGAATGGCCAAGTTGATTTCTCAGCCCATGCATTTGCCACCCTGCCACTTTCAGTAGATTCAAAAAAACAGAATCCAAGCACTAGAGTGGTTCAGTGGCTCAACAGCACTCATCATAGAGGTAAGCGGCTGGGGAGCTGGAATTCAAATCCATATTTGTCTGACTCCAAAGTATGGACTCTACTCTCAGAGTCTTCCGTCGGTTGCTTTACACATGTTAGCTGGTATCTTGCTTCAGTTCTGCTAGTCTATTTAACTGTCCCAGTTGGTCACCTGCGGTTAAGCTGCTTCCTTAGTCATGAGACTACTCTGCCCTCAGATTTTCTCAGGACAATGCACGGCATACATTACTGTTAATACAACCTGAATATTATTGTAGAATATTAAATACATATAACTTCTACAAAGTTTTCTGTAGTCAATTGTATTTTTAAAAAGAGATTAATGAACAAAAACTAAAATAGCATTACATCTGCTCATATTTAAATATAAAAATTATTTTCACTTACTTAATTTTGTTATATATAAGATCCTAATTACTTAAAGTTTTAGTAAAAAAAATCTATTAAGTTACTAAATTAATCTCAAATACCAAATATCCTAGAAGCTAGTACCATATTAGAAAAAAAGTTCTAATGTGACTAGAAATTGTTTGCCATAACTACATATTATTTAGGGGAAAGAAACTTTGCAGCATGATATAATAGAAATTAAGATGAACTAAAAGTCAGAAAACTTAGGATTTAATTCTGGTTCAAATGCTTAAATATTGTGAGACTTTGGGCGAATCACTTACTTTCTATTTCAGTCTTCTTGTCTGTAAAAAAATACTATAGGACTGTGAGATGTTGAAATTGTATAAAAAAGGTTAAAACAATTTTAAAATTCTATACTACCATAAAATGTCAGTACTTCTTTTTAGAATTTCATTATTTATGGTAACAAATAAATCTGTACAAATCTGAAATTTTGAAGGTTCTTTTCTCCTGGTTTTTGAAATTAGAGTAAGTATATCTATGTTAGAAAATGGTCAGCATCATTTTAAAAAGATAGAATGAAAGGGCCACAGTTGCTAACCAGATATACTCATGAATAGAGAGAATATCTTTGGCTTATTTCTCCAGAAAGTACAGTAGTAATGGCAACATTGTTATAATAAAGTTCAAGTTACCTTTCTTACATAAACACCTTTTATAGCTTTGAATCAAAACAAGAACAATAAAAATTTTGGATATCTTGCTTTTATCATAACATGTTCTTATTTGTTTTATACTTTAACTAAGACTTTAAAAGTTCCCAAAGATCCAAGTGACAATCAATGTACATATCTATAAGTAAAATGGTTCTTATTGATGAAGAAAGCAATAAAGTTAACAGAGCACCTATTATGGGGATGCACGGTACCGGTATTACGGGAATCCACAGGATTGTACACCTTCACCATACACCTTGAAGAGTATTATTAGCCCTACTTTACAGAGACTCAGAGAGAGGAAACACTCAATGATAATTACAGCCCTCAGATGGAAGGGCTGGGATTCCAACCCTCATTACCAAGACCCAACACCCAATTTCTTCCCAGTCTTCCTCAGTTAATCCTTCTCTTCTTCTTGTTTCCCATAGTAAGACTGTTTTCTTCAAAGATGTCAAAAGATTTAAGGCCATGTAAATTTCCCAAGGATTTTGGTAATTTTAATGTGTTTCTACTCAAAACATAGATTACATAAGATACCAGAATATTCTAAGAGACATTGCAGAAAAGCACCTAGTTTTTCCCTTACAGAAAAATTGCGGGAGCTATCTGCGTAATAACTAATGAAGAAAAGTGGGGCTATGAATCAAACGAAAATAAAAATAACATACATCTTTTTCAATCATCTTAACTCCCTCCACTTCTCCTTTTTGTGGCTGGAAAGAAAAGTAAATTCTATCTCTAAGTAATATGTTTGGGGACACGCACATGTATTTACCAAGAACAAGTAGTAAACATTGTCTCGACGGGTTGCTAGAAATTACTTATTTCACAGCAACCATATTACACTCAGAGTTGCCTCATTTCTACTAAACGAACAGTAAAAGGGTACTTCTGAAAAGAATGTCTGGAGCTGGAGCAATAAACCTAAGGAGACGTCGGTGGGACCAGATGTTTGTAATTACATCTAAACTGCTGGGAAGGCATTGAAAAATTGGCTGAGAAAAGGGAATAAAACCTGAGGCTGATCAATAAGCAGAAGATTACTTCCCATATAGTTTTACGTGCCTCTTGGAAGAGTATTACCATGCATTATATTGATCTTCAAAATATATATAGGCCATGTCAGATGAGTGAAATAATACCTCAGTGTGATCTTTTAAAAAAATAACACGTAGTTCAGTGAAAGCCCTTTACCTTCATGCATTTTCTCCTTCTGGACTGCACACTGTAACAAAAGATCCTTAATGATACTATTCATAATTTGTATTAGTTAATAGTATTTCATAATTAATTACTTGAAATACAATTTTTACAAGTAAATATTTGCTGGATACTTAATATGCATCAGGCTGCTTTCAAAAAGGTGTAAGTTCATTAAGTTCTGAAAACAACCCCTTGAGATAACTGGTATTATTACCTTCATTTGCAGAAGAGAGCACTGAATTGCAGGAAAGATAAAAGACTTGCCCAAAATTATACAGCAAGTAAGTAGCAGAGTTGGGATCTGAAACCAGAGGTCTGGTTTCCAAGCCCATGATCAGTGATGACACTGCACAACCTCTATGACAGGTTACTCAGCAGCTCCTGTGTGTCAGGCACCTTGTCATATACTATCCAGGTCATTTCACTCACCCCTCCCAGCCAAGCTCCCAGGAAACTGAGGTTGAAAGGCCCTGGCTAACCTGGTCAAGACCCACAGCTACGAAGTCTTTCTGATCTGGTCTTTCTGATCCCAAACCTATTCACTCTTCGTCATATGCTTTGGCTTTTTCCATTACTTTCTCAGCCATTTTACATGAGTTGAATGGCTTCAAATGCCAAAATATTTTGGAAATAGTCATGAGATGAAAAGCAATAGTTGGCATGTCTTCAATATTTCTAACTCATTCGAAATTACAATAAAACAATGTCTCCCCACTTCCCACCCCTCCCTTCTTTGCCTTCCACCTGGTTGTCCTCCAACCGCACTGTTTTGCAAATATCACATGTTTTGGAAAGCTCATCATCTTTCCTTGGTGCAAAAATTTTCCCACATTGTATCTCTTTACTGTCTAATAGGAGGTAGTTTTCACAACTGTAAACCACACTTAATGATCTGTTGTATTCAACAATACATAAAGGACATCATCCAAACAGTGCATGTATTCAGTTGAATTAAAGTAAAATTTATATATTGATCAGGATTTGGTGGCATTCCTGTCAAGGGCTTACATACTATTTGGAAGGCACTTGCAAAGGTACCTACAATGAAATTACTACTGAGTCGTTTCAGTTTGTTCTAGGTTGCTTCCCTTACTAATATTTCAATAGTTTCTTTTTATTCATTGTTATGTTTTAATCAGCTTCCTTTTAAAGTGAAAGATAATAGAAGATTATCTTGTTGATCCTGTGGGGTTTTGCATAATGTCTTTTTGTCCATGTTTCATGAATCTTGACAGATATAAGTAATGGATGCCATAATATTTGCATTTTTAATCAGTGAGAATTAATATTTACTTTTGGTTAGAAAATTCTTTTCTGATACCTCTTAATAATACTGGAATATTTCAAATCAAGTATACCACTGCCATACTGCTCTGGCCTTCTTTGCTCCTAACTCCACCTTTAACCCTCTCCCTCTTCACAAACCCTTCCATGTCACCCTCTTGAACTGCCACTCAAAACCTGCAAAGCCCTGCATGTTCTCTCCATGTCTGCACTGAATTCTGGTTTGCCTCTGAAGGCACCAATTTTTAATGCTGGCTGTTTTCTCAACCATCCCATAAACTTCATGTTCAACAAGAGAAATTGGCATTCTTCTTGTTCCCCATGAGAGCTCCCATCTGGTTACTTCTCTTTCTGAAGCACATGCCATTGTGTCTATTACCTCATCATAGTTAACATCTGCAGACCTCCTGCTCACTTCTCTGTCATTGAAGACTCTGGCATCAGGCTCTCCAGGGTCGTTTCTGGCCTAGATCCTGCTATTTATCTGTGTAATGGTAATATGTATCCCAATGACTCACCATCACCATAGCCTCCTTATCCCCAATGTTTTTCTCTCTCTTGCCAGCCATCCATACCAGAGTCACAATGTGGATGGGCCATCATCTCTAATGAGCGCACTTCCAAATCCACATTGATTATCCAATGACACCCACTACAACTATTTTTAAAACACACTTGGTCCACCCCCCCCAGTACTTGAATAACAATAAAAATAAAAATAAAAATAAACAAAAAAACCACACTTGGGTATCCTAGTCCTTTATCTTCTCTACTTTCTTCACTTCTCTTCCTATCACCATGATAACCTATAGTTTTTATTTTAATAACATACTGTCTGATGGTTCTTTGTTTCTCATTACATGGAGATGGTGGAACCACTGGCCTGGATGAAACCACTGCACAGCTGTGACGTCCCCACAGCAGCAAAGCACTGCTTGAGAGAATTTCACATCAGGTCAGATTGATTCCATCATAAATTAATGATTACCAAACTCAAAAATGCTGTAAAATACCTTCTGTTAACCCGACTGTCTCTCTGGAAACTTTCTCTCCAATTCACCACAACCATTTCAAAATGAAAGTCTCATCAAACTTCTGATAACACCCTACCTGTCCCAGTCCCTCATCTCCAACAATGATTTCACCTGATCTCTTTCCTGGGATATCAAAATAGCCTCCTAAGCATTCTCCGCATGGTTATTCTTATCCCACTGTATTCTCTACACTGCAGGATGAGTTTTTTGTTTTTTTTTTTAAGCAATTCCTTATTGCCCTTGGAATAAAAGGAAAGCTCCTCAGCCTAGCCTACGCTGTTCAGCCCGGTCCTGCCCCACCTCTCCAGCATCAACTCGTAGTCTGGTCCTATCTTACCAGCCAGCTAGGTCTCATGCACACTATAACCTCTGTTACCAGGGCTGTTCCACGTGGTTTCCTGATTCCGCAGCACACTTCCCTCCCTTCTTTGTTGCAATTAAGTCTTACCCTTCTGATCTCAACACAAGCTGCTCCTCCAAGATAGCCTTGTTTTCTAATTACATATATATTTTATGACAAGCACCACTCCTAATATTCATCACTATTTTACTTTTATACTTTGTGTGTGTTTGGCTATTGAATTAATGGATATTTCTCCAACTAGACCATGAGGTCAAAAATCATGTATGGCCAATGCCTAGTGCAGGGCTGGCAACCGTAGGCATTTAATAAATGTTTGTGGAATCACAAAAAATATAATTTCAATAGTAAGGCACGTAACTTAGTGGTAAATTAAGTCATGGACACTGTGAGGTAAATTTCTAAATATTATGGGACAAAAATTTATACGTTCAAAGAATTCAAAGTAAAAATCAATCATGAAAATTTTGGTATAAGAATTAGAAAGTGACTGCCTTAATTAGTTTTTAGGTTTCTGTCTAATTTATCATTTCTTTCTCAATTTCATTGAGAAATGACTAATTCTGCAAATCAAAGGAAAGCTGTACGTTGTAGAACCAAAGACCATGAAGGTGGAAAATTGCAGCTTCAAATTCTAAATCTTTTACTTCTTGCCAAGGCCCTGGAGAAAGAGTTTCTCTTTTCACTGGCTCAGAAAAGAGAACTACTTGATTACAGCCCCGCCTTGGGAAAGCAAGGTCTGTGGCTCCAGTGTCACGAAACAGGAACTCCTTTAGCAAAAGGAAGCACAGAGCAAGTTTTCTCCCTTCATATCACGTCCTCAGGCTGCTACTGGTGGCAGACACGGAAGGAAATGGGGAAAATGATAAAACCTACCACAAATAATTATTTTGGATTTTCACGTTTGAAATTTTATGCTCTGACCCCCCCTTCCTGATGGAAAGCTTTACAACATTTTATGAAGTGATTTCTCAAATTCATACCATTAAAAAATTGAGTACCCCAAATTGTACATAAGCATAGGTTTCATTAAACTACAGAATATTCAAGTAGTAGTTATTGATTTAATAAATATTTACTGAGATTCTAAATGTGCTGTATTTGGCACTAGGTTACAATTTAGCAAAACCCCCATATACCCTGCTTCATTGAGTTCATAAGAGAAACAGGAAAAATACAAGTAAATAAGTAGACTAAATAATTAGAAAACATAACGAATGCTATGAGGAAACAATAGGTGTTGTACAGAATAACAGGAAGGCCCTACTTTCAAAGGGTAGAAAATCTGCTAAGCCAACATAATATTTGTGCTTTGTTCTGTGTGCCCATGGGTAACTTAGGGGGCAGCCGGGAAGTATGTGGGGCTGTTCCCAGCAGAGATGACAACACAGTCAAAGCAGGCAAAACGGAGAAATAATGTTTAAATATCTAATTTATAAACGACTATAGTGAGGAATTTTTTTCATAATTTCCACAAAGAAAAACTGGGAAAATGTATGTGAACTTATGTTCCATGTTCCTTTTGCATATAGAAGAAATGAACATTTTCATTTTCTAGAATGAAAAAGGGAATCAGTAAGGAAAACATCTACTTTTTTTTTTTTTGCTGCCATTACCAAGTGACACTGAAAGTATCCATATTATACTCATTCTCATTCCAGCTCTGAGAGGCAGATGGTAATGAATGTGTCCTTTTATTGGAGGCTGAAAATAAGTAGTGGCCCAGAATGCTTTCCATGTGAACCTTTTCTGAGCATGCTGATGTTCCATGCAACTTGACTTGTCTTCCAATAACCAGATTTCTGACCAATGTACTGGCACTTTCTTCATTGGATTAGGAGAGTCTTGGGGACAGAGAACTAGCCATCTCCGTGATCAAAAACTAGTTGAAGGTTATAACACGTGACACTTTTTGTAGGGGGTTCTTCCAACCAATGACATTATAAAAATAAGAACTGAGATCAAATGACGTCTTTGTAATAGCTAGATTAAATGTCTACTGTAATGGACATGATGTATATATTTGTTTAATAGATAAATTGTATATATTTGTTTAATAGATAAATAAAATTTTATCTATTTATTAATAGATAAAATAATACTTAGTGAATTACTTCTGACACTGGATTAAATGTTCCTTTTTTAGACGTTAAGTTCCTGTAAGGCAAGAGTGTTCTTCATAAAAGCAAAGAGTGATCTTCAGCCCGGTGCTTGTCACATGGTTAGCATTTAATAAGACATGGCTGACAGAAAAAAAAAAACCCTCTATTAGTTATAGCCAATGAAGTTTATCCTGGATATATTCCAGAGATGCTTTGCAAATTACAGATATTTCTGATAATTCTTTGTACACTATGCATAAACTGAAGTTTATTTTGCAAAACTGAACCTTATTTTGCAAAATTGAACCTGATTTGCAGAACTGAAATTGACCATGAAATTAGACATACTGCCAGTGTATCTTGTCTGGAGACTTTAAACCAATAGAGCTTAAGAAGCACAAACCTAAAATAAAATCAGGGTCTGGTATCGGTGTGTCTAGAATACAGGCCAGGGAAGCCGATCCAGTGGCCCTGAGATGAAGTACAACAATGGGTATCCTGCTGCCAGCAAACACACACTCGCACACACACACACAAACCCCTGTAAACCCCTACGCAGATTTCTCAGGTAATGCTGATGTCCATCTGACCGAAAACATTTTGCTCCTGGTCTACTTTTTAAATGTTCCTTTTTCAAAAAATATGTGCTCTTACTTCTATGAAAGCACCTCAGCAGATACTGGAAGAGTGAAACAAAAGATGGGAAATAACTGAGTCTTGATATTCATCTGGTTTTCATACTTTGATATTTCATAGGATTCTTACTTTCCTCATGTTAAAAATAAAACCTAATGTTTTGGTCATTATTAATTTATGTTCTGCGGTTATTTTTCCTACATAAACATAACTTCTAAATAATGGAAGCTGAATGGAGGCACATTTCAGGGGATTCGAATGAATATTTCAAAAATACTAACTTAAAAATACATTCATTGATGTAGTTCTAGTTATAGAAGGAATTAAATTTTTTTGTAAAGAAGTAAAATTGATATCAAAAGAGGCATGAGGGGGGTATTTGCATTCAAAACAGAAAAATATGCATTCAGTGTTATGCACACATACACACAAGGCTTCAAAAACAACTTACAAGGAAAAAATGGTTGCTAAAGCAACTCACTGTGGAAAATAAAACGCCACTTTATTTCCCCCCTCAGCTCCAAACACTGGATATTCTGGCCATGTGAATGTGTGA
>PVKM010031137.1:0-16954 GCA_004027735.1 Carollia perspicillata | reverse complement strand
ACTGAACCTAAAAAAACTAAAACTAAAACTAAGCAAACTAGAACAGGAACAGAATCACAGAAATGGGGATCACATGGAGGGCTATCAGTGGGGAAGAAGAGAGGGGAGAATGTGTGAAAAGGTACAGGGAATAAGAAGCATAAATGGTAGGAACAAAATAGACAGGAGGAAGTTAAGAATAGTATAGTAAATGTAGAAGCCAAAGAACTTCTATGTACAACACATGGATATGAACTAAGGGGCTGGGGGATACTGGTGAAAGGGGTGCTGTGGGAAAGAAGGGAAGGGGGGAAATGAGACAACTGCAATAGCATAATCAATAAAATATATATTTTTAATAAATCAATAAGTCTGAGTAACTGTCCCAGTCTATGGAGCTATGACAATTATTTGTGATGTTATACTCTTGTAGGATCCTGGAAAATAAAAATAAAGAGTTGAAACTAAAGAAACCTGAATTTGTTGTGTATGTTTGTGAATAACAATACACCAATGTTGGTTCTTTGGTTTTAATAAAATGCCATATTATTGTAAGATGTTACTAATGAGGTAAACTGGTTGCAAATTATGTAGAGATTCTGCAATATTGTTGTGAAGTTTTGGCACTACCTTCTTTGTACTCTCTTTGCAAAAACAGCTCTAAAATAAAAATTTTATTAGGAAGAAAGAAGCAAGGGATATAGGGAGGAAAAGAGGAAGAGAGAAAAGGGAGGAATGAAAGGAAGAAAAAAAGAGAGAACGATCTTATCATGGCAAAAGACACATCTTACACTGTGGAAATGTTAGTCTAAACAGATTTTAATGTTCTTAGCAGTCCATAATAGAGCCAACTAGTAAGTGGTTTGCAGAATAAACATTATTTTTCTTATGAAAATTGATAAAATTTACCCACCTCCCATCTTGTAGACGTTTTCTGTCCTTACATGAATGTGAGAGATCAATGACCATTTTCTCATTTAAAGATTCTCTTGAGACTCAAATATATCATTTAGATGTGCCAGAAGGTTTGAATTGATGTAAACCAAATATGTGCACTCTTAACAGCCTATTTATCCATCATGAGGGTTATTTACTTCATTCTCAGAAATGCTTGTTCTACACTTTTCAATTCAAAGATTATTCTTCTGGCAGAGAAGAAAGAAGCAAAGTGGGGGTTGAAATTTTTTTGAATCAGTGTATGTAATGTATTATATATAGATAGATATAGTTTTTATAAAGCACTAACTTAACTTGGAAATAAATTGTCTGACATTTTTAATGTACTTGTCACCCACTACATTCAGCATTGAATGTTTTATAATTTCTATGGTGAAGACATATTAGCTCTCACCTAGTTAATTGTTTCTGCAGTCAGATCTCAGGATCAAAAACATACATTTAACCAATTATTCGGATAGCATAGTTTTGCAGCCATTGTCTTAACCGAATTTGAAAAAGTCAGTTTTTTCCTCTAGTATTGCAAAGTAATGAGATTACTGCAGATAAAGCCATTGGCTTATGGGAGGAACAAAGTTATTATTTTTTAAAGTTCCGTAATGACCTCTGTTTGAAGTGGAAGGGCTTAAATTAATATAGTATGATGAGATTATTACCACTAATTTGGAGATGATGAAACAGATTTTGAAAGGCTGCAGAACCTCAAAAAGCTAAATAAGTTCAGATAACCATACGTGTGTGTATAACCTAATTTAAGCTGATTTATATACCTTATTTAGTCCTTTGAGATTCTGTAACTTCTTAGAGTTTTAGCACACACACATTTATTTAAGTCTCACTATATGTACTTGTGTGTGTGTAGATATGAACTCAGGCTGCCACCCACCACTGTGAAATAGCAAGCCACATGTCAAAATTGATGTAGCTAGTACATAAATAAGGGAAGGAAAAAATAGTATTCACATTGGCTCTCAGTGCGGGATAGGGAGAAAGGAAATCTGTTTTCTGATCACATGGAGGAGCTGGTTCTGCCCTCAGGAATTCTAACCTGAGAGCATGGCTGGACCCCAGGCATCCATGATCTTTAGAGCTCCACTGTCATAATTCTGAAGTTCCACTCTGTTTATAAACCTCTTGGGAGGGGAAAGATCTCAGCTTCCTAGCATTTGAAGTCATTATCCCTATTCAACTCACTACCAGGATCTGTAGGGCCTTAGGAAAATCCCTCATTTTTTAAAAATGTTTAGTTTTCTATGTCTGTAGAATGAGAATTGGAGGGGATTCTTCAGAGGGATATTGAAAGGAGCAATGCCTCCTTATGAATGAACTGCTTTGCATAGTGTCTGTCACCAATGAAATTGTTAAATTGGGACAGAGATAATGATTATGAAAGGAAGAGGATGCTGAAAAGGGCGTGAGCAGAAAGGCTTTTCAGAGGAAGCAAAATAGATGAGACCTGAGACATGAGTGCTGTCAGAGAACATAATTGAAGAGAGAGTGGTAGCACAGAGCTGGGATCAGGCAGAGATGGGACCCTAACAACAAAGTTATGACACAGACTTCCTGTTCAGAAATGTGTCCTGTGAGAATCTTTCCATCAATCCTATGAGGGGAAGACTGAAAAAGAAATGAAGGAAGAGTGTTGACCCTATCTCTCAGCTGTAGGAAGGGAGGAGGAGTACACTCTGGCACTCCACCCAAGTCAAGCCTTGACAGGGACTGTGGCACCACAGGGGACAGGCCTTGAATTTGCACCAAAGGAACAGTAGTTTTGGAAAGCAGGATTTCAAGAAAGCCACACATTACTAACTGTGAGAGAAAAGACAAAAGAGAAGAGGCCTGTACCGAAGGAGATGGATTAGAGATGGGGGCTGCTGGTGAGAGAACAGCTACAAGGGCAAGGGCAGGCAGCTGTGGGCAACTCCACAGCTAAAAATATGCTGTGGTCCTAGATATGTGGTGGGCAGTCAGGCAGGCATGATCAGAGGAGGAATTATAGGCCAGGTACCTATCTAATTTACCACTAATTTGGAGATGATGAAACAGATTTTGAAGTCATTATACCATAAGGTCTTCTATGGTCACCATGGTCACCAGGGCAGAAAGCTGTAGGTGCCTAACAGGACCCAATGTCATGTTTCCTCTCCTAGCATATTGGTGGTCATGTTGTTTAAACCCCTGACCTTTAATATAATTTCTCATGCAGTTTGAACCCTGACCTTCCCTCCCCTGGCATGTTGCTAGTCATGTGGTAGACTTCCTTAGAGGAGGAACAAGGGGGCTGGCAAATAGACTCATAGGACTTCCATACAAGCTCTTGCATGACCACTCCTTAAATATTCAGCCCTTAGTACCATGAGGTTCCAGCACACATCAAATAACATTAAGAACAAAGCCTTAGATGTGTGGACCACAGAGACAGAGTTTTGTTCAAACTAGATATAGCATCTAGGCTTCAGCTGTGTTTCAGCTCCAAGTCCAGTAAAGCAGGCAAAGCCACATGGGGTGATGCTGTGGTTGACATCAGGACCAGCTGCAATGACTAATGACCCTCTGCCCTGGCAACAGCCCTGAAAGGACACACTTGGAAAGTTGATAAATATTCTACTGAGATTCTCCTCTGGGACCTCTCCTAGAGCCCCTACCTTCAGAATGTGGATAAAAGTCCTCAACACAAAGGACTCAGTTTTCCCTCTCTCTCTCTCCCCCTCACCCCCTCCAGCACAGCCATGACTTTCTCCCCTGACTTCCTCCAGATGTGTTTTCTGTGTTTCTTTCTCCTAAGCTACAGTGGTTCTTTTTTGTCTGTGTGATGTTTTTTCCTGAGTCCATGCAGCCCAGTTGGCTCACTTCTTCTACGGCTCACTTCTACCTCTGTGACCTTCTAAATAAACTTTAAGTTGTATTTGAGTTCCTTGTCTATGACTTATTTTCTTTTTATTATATTTTATTGATTTTGCTATTACAGTTGTCGCAATTTTTCCCCATTTGGCCCTCTCCAACCAGGATTCCCTAGTCCCTCAGGCAATCCCTACACCATCATTTATGTCCATGGGTCATGAGTATAAGTTCTATGGCTACTCCATTCCCTATACTGTACTTTATATCCCCATGGTTATTCTGTAACTACCTATTGGTACTTCTTAATCCCCTCACCTCTTCACTCATTTCACTAAAGTCTAACATCTGGTGCCATTTCACTGTTAACAGATGCAAGTGGACCTCTTCAAAGGGAATTTTTGAGTCTGATCATCTGTGTCCAACAACCTCAGTACCTCAGTCTAGAATTAGGGCTATTAGCACAGCAGAACTCAGGCACATGGTCTCTCCCAGCTGGTATTTATAATAAGATATGCTGAGTGCCCTGAGTGACCAGGAAGCTGAGAGGTTTGAACCCTATAACTCAGATAGCAGTTCAAAGTCTTCTTTAGAGAGAAGCAGGTTTTTTTTTTTTTTTATCTCTACCATCAGCCTGGAGAAGTATCCATAAGCTATAGCTATGAGATGTCAACACTTCTCTATGGTTGGTTTAAGTCACCATAACAGAACTTTAGGACACAGGCTTTTAGGTTGTAGGTCTAGCATACTTGTGTTAAAATACTGCTACATATAAGCTATAGAGATAAATCTTCCTTACCATCCTGACTCCTAATTTTTGTTTTTATAATGGAGATAACCACCCACATATCAGGATTATTATAAAGATTAAATAAACTATGTGTAATAGGAGTCAGAATAATCTGTCAACAATTAAATGCTCAACAAGCAGTAATCAATTACTGTAACTATCAATATAAGGTCATTACACTTAAAGCTAATATCACTTATTTTGCCACTCACGTTTGTATGTTGTTTCCTTTTTTTATTTTTGTTCAAGTATAGTTCTCTCCATTTTCACCCCACCACGGCTCCCCACCCCACCCATCACTGCCTCCCACCCTTGAACCTACCCCCTTTGGCTTTGTCTGTGTGTCCTTTACATGTGTTCCTTGATAGACCTTCCCCTATTTTACCCTATTATCCCTCTCCTCCCTCCCTCTGATTACTGTTCTTTATTTGAATGTCCCTGGATATACTTTGCTTGCTTGTTTGTTTTGCTGATTAGATTCCATTTATAGGTGAGATCATATGGTATTTGTCCTTCACCACCTGGCTTACTTCACTCAGCATAATGTTCTCCAGTTCCATCCATACTGTTGCAAAGGGTAGGATCTCCTTATTTCTTTCTGCTGCATAATATTCTATTGTGTAAATGTACCATCTTTTTTTATCCACTCATTTACTGGTGGGTACTACAGTTTCTTCAAGCACTTGGCTATCATAAATTGTGTCTCATCGAAATAAAAAGTTTCTGCATGACTAAAGAAAACAGCAGAAAATGAGAAGGAAACCAACCATATGGGAAAATACATTTGCCAATGATATCACAGACAAGGGTCTGATCTCCAAAATATATAAAGAACTCACATAACTTCACTCCAGGAAGACAAACAACCTGGTTAAAAAATGGGCAAAGGACTTGAACAGACACTTCTCCAAGCAGGGTATATGGAGTGCCCAGAGACATGAAAGGAGGGTCAGGATCACTAGTCATCAGAGAAATACACATTAAAACCACTATGAGGTACCACTTCACACTGGTAAGAATAGCCATCATAAACAAATCAACAAACAACAAGTGCTGTAGAGGTTGTGGAGAAAAGGGAACCCTAGTACACTGTTGATGGGAATGCAGACTGATGAGGCCACTGTGGAAAACAGTATGAAATTTCCTCAGAAAACTGAAAATGGAACAGCCTTTTGACCCAGCAATACCACTGCTGGGATTATACCCTAAGAACCCTGAAACACCAATTCAATAGAACCTATACAGCCCAATCAATATATGTTGTTTTCTACATATGCAGGAAGCAGTCTTTCAAACAGCTATCTGTTTTTTTTTTTTTTTTTTCTGGAAGAAAAGTACAAAACACTGGAATTCAAATATACTATGTTCTACCAACCCGTGTTTTAGTTATAGTAAGGATCTCCAAGTCTGTTTCTTTATATTTCCTCTATTCATTTCTCTCTCCCTGCCTCATTTCTCTGTTCCTCTCTCTGTGTCTCTCTCTCTCCCTTTTTTCCTCTCCCTTCCTTATTCCTCCTTCTCCCCCCACCTCTCTCCCTCTCTCTCTCATTTTCTTACTCTCTCTTTTCCTTCTCCCCTCCTTCCCTATCTCTCCTGCCAGTAGAGAGCACAATGAGAGCAAGTCAGAGAAGTCAGAGAATTGGGGCAAAGAAAGCCAGGTTTGGGTCAGAAATAAAATATCTTCCAAACAAGCTGACTATTTGTTAACATGTAACACTGAATTATGCTTACAGAAAAAATTGATTTTTTTCCATGTTCTTGTTCACAGATCCAAATTTTCCATCACAGTCTCTTTACTCTCATTATAAATTTATGACACCAAGATATGGGATCATTTATAAGGCTGCAGAAACATAGCATATAATGGCCAAAAAAAATGGCTTAATTTGATTTAATCTTTTCTTCTGCCCAATGATGACTTTGGATGTTTTCCTGTTGACCTTTTCTGCTTTTGTTCCCATCAAAATCAATATAGTATGCAATATCATAAATTTGCTTTGGCAGGCTATCAGTTCATTGCTGGACCAAATGCTACCCCTGCAAACTGGCTAATAATGAAGTTGTGGGAGAGGCCACCTCCTATAATCAGCAATCATTACAGTGGAGCCTTAAAGCAAATGATGAATAGACAGAACCAGTAAGGTCAGGAGATATTGATCAAGACACAGGCTTGGAAGGTTAAAACTTTACCTGGAGGTCTATAGGCAATGAGTATTAGCTGTCAAGTACCAGGTTCAAGCAATTTTCTTAATTAGGTTCATTTCTAGCTGGAACAGATAATACAAGTGATTTATATGCATGAACAACAATAAAAAATTTTAAAATGACCGTACAGAGGATATATATGCATTTTAGAGAATAAACTTTAATATATGTTTACCCTCCACCAACTTAAAAAATATAATAATTCTAGTGTCTCAAAGCATCCATATCCCATCTTCTCATGCCTGGTCTCAATTGAGGCCCCACCTCTCATTTTCTGTTGTTAATTCCAAATCTGATTTTGGTGATAATAATTCCCTTTCTTTTCATTGTATTTTATTACTTCTCAATGAAGCCATTAATGATATGTACTTTAAATGTTTTATTTTCCAATGTTTTATAGTAGGCTCAATTTTATCTGTTTTATGTGACTTTCTCCTTTGTTTCAAATTTTTTGACATTCACTCTCATTATGCATGTGACTATAGCCACATGCATAATGTGGCCCACTCACACTTATTGTATTACAGAAGTTTATTATTTGAATAAATTATAATTATGTATTCTTTCTATCACTGATAGATGTTTTAAGATTTTGTTTGTACGTTTTGTTATTATTTACATGCTGTCATAAAACTGTAAATAAAAAAAAAGTTTATTTACAACCTGTTCCCATGCATGTCTTAGTTCACATGTAATAGAGTATGAATGATACCTAAGAGTAGATAGAGTTTTTGAATCTTAGAATTTGTTGATATTCACTCTGTGATGTCTTGGTGGTTTCACCAACTTACATTTTCATAAGCAATAGAAAGAATCTCCCATTGTTCCACAATACCTAAAATGCTTAGTGTTTCTGGGCTGTTCTTTTTGTTTTTAATTCTACCAATTTAGTAGTTGTGAAATTTACCTCATTCTGCTTTAGTTGGTGTTAACTGGTGCTTTCTGAAAACTGAGTAATCACCTTTTCATTCATTTATAGTCATTTGTGTTTCCTCAATTTTGCAACATCTGCCCATATCTTTCATCCATTTTTCTATTAATTGTCTACTTCTTATTAATGTCTGATATTTTCTATGTATTTTGAATACTAGCTGTGTAAATCATATATATTGCAAATGCCTTACTAAGTTTTTGGATTGTCTTTTCTCTTTTTTGGTATGTTTTTAATGAACAAATATTCATGAATTTAAGGTAATGAAATACACGCCTGTCCAGAAAAAGTCCAGCGATTGTTAATATAACAAGAATGATTTTTGCAACATCAATGTAACCAGGCAGTCAAGGAAATTGTACTGGAATGCACATTTATGAACAATGACAACTTCACTGTACTAGTCAGTGGGGGTGATAGACACTGTTGAGTGAGCATGTGTACTCTGCGGCCATCACATTCAAAATGAGTGAGTGAGTAAAGCAAATAATCTGCATAAAATTTTTGGTTAAGATTGAACATTTCTCCATGAAAACTATTCAGATGATTCCAAAGTCTTTTAGGGATGATGCACTGAGTACAGCACAAATAAAAGAGTGGCACAAATACTTCAATGATGGTTGAGAATCTGTTGAAAGTAATCCACTTTCTGGAAGGTCTGCAACAAGTAGAACACCCAAGAATGTTAAACATCAGTACAGGCTACAGTCGACAAAGATCAGCAACTGAGAATGCAAGAACTAAAGCTGATCTGGTGATTCCAAAAATTAGTGTGTTCAAGATTTTGATGCAGGATCTTGGTATGAAACATGCCATGGCAAAATTCAGTCTGTGGCTTCTCTGTGGCAGGAGGAACATCATGCTGCAGTTGTTAATTACTTGATTCAAACTGCTGCCAGTGAACAAGATTTCCTCAAGAAGGTCATAACTGGAGATGAATTATGGGTCTACAGATATGATCCATAAATGAAGGTCCAGTCATTCCATGGAAGTTGCCTTGCTGCCAACACCTGAAGAAGTAGCAGCAAAGTTGCAGCAAGATCAAGACCACATGAACTTTGTTTTTCGGTTGGGAAGGTGCTGCTCATTGTGACTATGCCCCTCCAGGCTAAACAATTAATAAGGACAACTACCTCAATGTTCTTTGTGGATTGAAAGATGCAACATGATGAAAATGGCCACAGCTATGGGCATCTGGTGATTGGCATCATAACAACACATCCACTCATATGTCACATCACCTACAGAGTTTTTGGTGAAAGATCAAATCGCCCAGGTGACTCAGCACCTCAACAGCCCAGGTTTGGTGCCCTGGGACTTCTGATTTTTCCCATAACTAAAATCACCTTTGTAAGGGAAGAGATTTTAGACCAATGATGAGATTTAGGAAAATATGAGGGGGCAGCTGATGGCAATTCCAACAAAGGATTTTGCAGAGTGTTTTGAACAGAGGAAGAGACACTGGGAGAACTGTATGAGGTCCCAAGATACCTATTTTGAAAGGGACTTAAATGCCATCGTCCTTTGTACAATGTTTCTTCTATCTTGTATTCAATAAATGTCTCTATTTTCCACATCATATGGATGTATACTTTCTGGACAGACCTTGTTCATATTAAACTTTGATCACATAACATACTCCCCTATACTGACCTCAAATCGTTTTATAATTTGTCTTTGTATATTTAAGTATTTCATGCATGTGAAATTTGTATAATGTGAAGTAGAGATAAAATTTTAGACTTTTCCATGTTGATAATAAGTTGTTCAACACACGTTATCAAATAGTCCATCTTTCCCTGTTATTCCACAATGTTTTTTCCAGAATCTCTATTCAGTTTCATTGACTTATTCATCAACCCATAAGCCACTTTACACTCATGAATACCACTGTTTTATAATAAAATTGATACCTATGTATAGCCAGCTTACTTGCCTCATTCCTTTTCAGGAATGTTTTCAAATTTCTTGGACATTTGCTCATTCAAATATATTTGAGAATGAGGTTATCAAGTTCCAAGGAAAAACACTTTGGAATTTTGATTGGAATTCCACTGAATCTGAGTCAGAAATAAAATTTTATATATTATGATTTCCCTTTTATGTATGCCTCCTTTAATATCTTTCAATATAGTATTATATCATATTTTTAGACTATAGAGATGCACCCTCCCAATTTAGGAAGAATAATGGTTGTAATGCTGTTGTTGAGTTTTGTTTACATTTAAATTGGTGAAATATTATGTTATTTATGTTATTAAATATTTTACCATATTTTTTGCTTCAAAAAAGTTTTTCCCTATTTTCCTCCTCTAAAACCTAGGTGCATTTTATGGTCCAAAAAAAATACAGGACTTTCTGCACAGAGATTGTGCATAACATTTACTAGATTTTTCTGAAGGAGATTTTCCTATGCCTGGTGTTACAAAGTATCTCAAACTGAGTGACTTAAAACAACAGAGATATATTCACTCCCAGTCTCCAAGGCTAGACATTGAACTGTGAGCAGGGCCATACATCCTCTGAAACTGGGTAGAATTCTGTCTTTCCTCTTCTGACTTCTAGTGATGGCCGTAGATACTTTGCATTCCTTGACTTCCAGCTACATCATTCCAATCTCTGTCATCACATGGTGTTAATCCTGCAGGTCTGTCCCTGTGTCTTTTCTTTTTTTCTTTTTTTAATTTTTATTTTTTGTGATGTTCAATACAGTTGTCTCTATTTTACCCCTACCACATCCTCCCACCGTATAAAGTCCATGGGTCCTTTATACATGTTCATTTATGACCCTCTTCTTTGTTTTTTATGATACCAGTTCTATTGGATTAGAGTTTATTCTAATTACCTCATCCAAACTAATTACGTCTTTAAAATGCTGTTTTTAATAAGTTTACATTCACAGGTACCACCTTCACAGAGGTTAGCATTTTAACATATCTGTTTGAAGAACACAATTCAGCCCGTAACAGTATCTTTATTTTACCTTTTTTTGTAACAGCTTTTTTTGGTAGTATGTAGAAATACAAGTGATTTCTGCATATTAACTTTAAATTCAGTAAACTTTAGTGCTTGCTTCAGCAGTACATATACTAAATTCAGTAAACTTTATAAATCTCCTTAAAAATTGCAGATCCTTTAGGTTTTCTACATAGAAAATACTATCTATAAATAAATGTTTTCTCTTATATTAATCAGAGTTCTCCAGACATAGAACCAACAGGATGTCAGTAAAATATTAGATATAGATAGAGATATGGAAGGTCTGTAGTTGGTGAGCTGGAGGTTCAGAGATTTGATGTATAAATTGTACCCTGAGGGCAGGAGAAGACCAATATCCCAGAAAAACAATCTAACTATAGTAGTTTCCTATTATTCAGCCTTTTGGTTCTACTCTGATCTTCAATTGATTGTATGAAGGCTACCAGTATTAAGGATGATGACCTGTTTCACTCAGCCTACTAATTCAAATGTTAATTTCATCCTCAGACACCCTCACAGACACACACAAAATAATATTTGACCAAACGTTTGATGCTCAATGGCCCAGTCAAGTTGACACATAGAAATAATCAAGACTTCTCCAATTTTTATAACTTAGATTATCTTCCCTTGACTTGTTTTATTGTCTGAAAGCTCTAATTTAAGAAGAAATGAAAGTGATAATAATCTTTGTCTCTATCTTATCCTTGATATTTAAGGAAATGTTTCCAACATTTTTGTTTTTGTTTTATTGAAACAAACACATAGTTTTCACTCTTTTTAAGCTAATTTGGTAAATTACAACATAATTTATGTAATGATAATCTGAGAGTTTTCTGGGTAAACATAGCTTGGTTTAGCTTTCTGCTAATATTCTATATGACACTTTACATTTTTAAACATGTGTTCCTAAATTGGTGGTCTTTAATTTTCTTCCTGGAATTAGGATGAATGTAGTGCACATCACATAAAATAAATTGGAAGCATTTTATCTTTTCTCATTATTTAGAAGCACATATGTGAGATTTCCATCACACTTTCTTTTGTTTTGTAAAGGTTTTATTTATTTATTTTTAGAGAGAGGGGAAGGGAGGGAGAAAGAGAGGGAGAGAAACATTGATGAGAGAGAAAAACATGCATTGCATGCCTGTTGCACATTCCCCAATGGGGAACCAAACCTGCTATTCAGGTGTGCCCTGACCAGGAATAGAACTGGTGATGCCTCACTTTGTCCAACTAACTGAGCCACATGTGACAGGGCCATCAAGCTTTCTAACATTTCACAAAATTTACCAGTAAATCCTAGAATTCTGGTCTTAGAATTTTGGGGGCTTAAAAGTTTTCACTTACAGAGTTAATTTTAAAATAATTTTAAAATTAAATGTTCTTATTAATTTAGTTTTACCTTTGGAAATTTATATATCTACATGTTTATTACATAAAATTTTCAGATGTATCATAGCACCTCCTGGCACTTTTTGTAATATCTGATCTATAGTAATGTCACTCTTTTATATTGACATTGGCTATTTCTGCTTTCAGTGTTTTCTTTTTTCTTCAATGTTGTTATTGATTTAGTCTTTTTAAAAAAATGAAATTTTGACTTTTAATATTGTTCTTCTAATATTTCCCCATATTAATTTTATTCTTATCTCTAATATTTGTTCTATTTTTAGAGTCTACTTCTTTTAGTTTTCAATTTTCTACATTTCCCATTCTATAATGAAATTTATTAATTTCTTCAAAGTTCAGCCTTTCACTTTTTTCACCAAGTTTTGACTATCTCATTTTCACTTAGTTCAGAGTAATTTCTAATTTGCGTTTTGATATATGCATTTTAGAAGTCCATTTTAATTTACAAATATGTGGCTTTTTCTAGTGTTCTTTTAATTCTTTATTAATCATTTAATCACATTAAAGAACGCCATTAATATAATACTAATCTTTGAAATAATGTACTGAGAGTCACTAAGTTCTATCGTACATATGTGAAACTTTCAAAAATGTTTACTGTGTATGTTATAATAAGTGCAAATCACTAAATCAACAAACAACAAGTGTTGGTGAGGATGGTGAGAAAAGAGAACCCTGGTGCACCTTTGGTGGGCATGCAGATTGGTGCAGCTGGTTTGGAAAGCAATATAGAGTTCCCTTAAAAAATTAAAAATGGAACTTCTGAAGAAATCCAAAACACTAATTTTAAATAATGTATGCACTCCATTGTTTATTGAAAGTATTATATATACATTAGATGAAGGTTATGTCCTATTCGAAAACCTCAAAATTCTTCCAATTTCTTCTCTCCCTCTCCTTGAAAAATAGATTACATAGAGACACTAAAAAAATCTCCCAGTGATATTTTGAATTTTTAAATATTTCTTGTTGTTAAATCAATTATTACTCTGTATATATGCCCTTTTAGATATGTCAAAGTTAGAACTGGGCCATCAAGGAACATGTATAAAGGACACGTGGACAAAGGAAAAGGGAGTAGGTTCAAGGGCGGGACACGGGCATGTTTAAGGCAGGGGGGTGTGATGTGGTGAAAATGGAGACAATTGTACTTGAACAACAATAAAATAATGAACTGCTATATCTTTCAGCTAAATTAAATATGTACCTTTATATAATTATTTTACGTAATATTATTATTTTTCAAATTTATCTTAGTACACATTTTCTTCTTATTAGTTTATTTCTTGGATATATTTTCTCATCCTTTAATCTATTTTCTTTTCTCTTGAAACACTTAAAATCTTTTATTTCTATTTTTCATCCTGATATCTTTGTATTAATTTTTTTCGCTTTTGCAGATGTATTTGTATTTATCCCTAACATCTTAGTAAGTTCCTTATATCCATTTGGTTTTGATATTTTTATTTACCATTATTTTTTAATAGTTATAAGCTTCTTTTTTAACTTTATTTTCATTCTTTTGTATTTCCTCTACTTGCTAGGAAGTTCCATGTTCTTTACTTCTTCTTTCAGCAGATTGCCTGAATTTTTTAAGAATACATATATAATACACTATAAAGTTAATAAAATTATTATGTTTCTACCTAAAATCCATGGGGCATTTTAATTTTTTATTCTATTTCACCTGAAGTTATACTGTTTTCCCAGTTTGTTTGTATCACTTCTTTTCTGTTGCCCTGTCCTACCTCCACATACAAATTAGGCATCATGGTTTTTAAAGCATTAGGGAATGCTTAGATTATGTATTAACTATATGTTACTACATTACTATGTGTAATAATATATTACCTATTTTAAATGTCCATATATTTCCAATTCCATTTCACAGCTGCTACCTGAGATTCTTTAATCTTTGCCTAACACATTCCTTTCAGAATTTCCTTATAAAATCTATTGATAGTAAAGATTTTCCACCAAAATTATTTTCTTTCACTTTCCAGGTTTAAGATTTGCCTTTAATTAATAAGATCACCCAATACACCTGATATTCTTCATGAATAATCCATTTCTTTCTCTATGGCTGCTTCTAAATTTTCAGTTTTTCTGGTATTCTGCAACTTCACTGTAATATGTCTAGGAGTAATTTTTTTAAACTTTCTGTTCTTGTTATTCATTGGACTTTCTGAATATGAGTTCAATGAAATAAAACAAGATATAGGCCATAATAGAACATCATAAGAAGAGATTGATTTAACAAAGATAATGAATAGTAGTTGAAGCCACATAGCTGAAAAATACACCAAAAAGATTCTAAAATGTATAACATAATAGCATTTTTAAAATTTAAGAATTTATATAAAACTACATAAAATCATGAACAGTTACAGGCAAATGTGCACACACCAATACTTTAGAATGGATGTCTCTAAAGACAGGAGAGAGGGGAAAATAGGTTCAAAATGAGGATAAAGGGTCGGAAACAGAGAAGTAAATAAATGAATAAAGAGGTCTTGAATTGACCAATGTAATAACATACTAAGATGAGAAATATTGTTTATTCAAACCATTACATCTATGGTCCAAAATGTGTCTGTATATTTGTGTATGTGTGCCCATTCTGTTAATACATTTCTTAATCAAAAATTTTAATTTTGATGATCTCAGATTCATTTTTTACTTATATATTGTGCTTTGAGTACTCTCTAAAAATTCCTTCCCTACCTGTTTTTCAAAATGATGTTCTTATATATTTTTCTGATAAAGAAGGAAAGTTGTATGTGTGTGTATGTTTATAGTTTTCATAATTAGGTCTTTAATCCGCCTGGGGTACAATTTAGCATATAGTATAATTTGGGATTTCATTCTGTCTCTCTACTGGCATTAATAGTGGTTATTTCATGGTTAGTATCTTTTTTGTGTTGTACTCCTCTCCTGTGATTTTCACTTAGATTTGGACACCAGATAGAAGATGGTCTTTAGCAGCATACAACACACTGAAAGATGTTTCCTGTAGCCTGAACTTTTATAATAGATATGATTGAAATGCAAACATTTCAGAAAATATTCATACACCAGCCTTCAGCCACAGTATCAGATCTTGGTATAATCAGGTCTTAAAATTTTCACTAGTGACAAGATAAATTTGCAATAAAAAAGATAAGCATAATGAAAAATCAGCAAGTTCTTTATCAGAGCCAGAATATCCACCTCTGTTCATCATCATTCTGTGTCTTCAATAATCCTAGTCCACCAATAAATCTACATGATTCCTGTTAGTTCTAGTATAGCTGTAATTAAAATGCCTCATCCAACACAGAAGTGGTCAAACCAGATGAACCTAGTAAATTCCAACCTGGGTCATACAGGCTTTATCTTTCATTTTCATTTGCCCACTCTCTTTCTATCTCTCACTGTATCTCATGTGTATCTGTCTCTGTCTCTAATGCTCTTTCTCTGTCTCATTCTTTCTTTCCTTCTTCTCTCCTGTGGCAGAGGAATTTCACTCATTCCCATACCTATGTCTTTGTTAGGAACACTCTTTCCTACCTTTCTTCACATATTTAACACATATTCATCTGTACAGATTGAGTTTTCAATGTAACTTTTTCCAAAAGCTCATTTGCCTGGTCAATGATTCTCCTAAGTACTCAATAAGCACCCTGTGTTTATCCCATTTAGAGCACTAACCAACATAAGCAACTATTCCAGAAGACATTGGAAACTATTGATTTAAATCTCTTCAGCAGATTTTCCCTTTCATTTTTGTTATTAGATCCCTCTAATTCATACTTGCCTTAGCCCATGCCACTGGGAACACCAATGACTTTAAAACGTGGGCATAGTCATCAGTAGTGTCAATTAGAGCCTTTTCCTAGGACTGATGTTTGGATCTCTATTGGAATTTTTAAATGAGAAGAGAAAAATCCTGAGTCATAAGAGGCCAGATTCACACTGTAATGGAAGGTCTTCTCTGCAAAACACAGAGCAACAGAACAAAGCAGAAGTGGGAGAAGAAAGGCAAGCTTCTAGAAGGCTATGAAAACTTGATTACAAACCCTATAGCTCTGCTTCAAGCAGTTTTTCCTTGATTTTTTTCCAAGTCCTAGAACCAGTACTTACCTTTTATGATTATGTGAATTATTGGAACTTAACCTCCTGCAATACTGAGTTCTAACTAATATACCTAACCATTTTCATTATGTTCCTCAGAGTTTGGTCAGCAGACCAACAGCATCAGCATCACATGGGAGCTTATTTAAAAAAACTTATTTCTAGAACTCCACAGACCTACACATGCCTGGGAATCTGAGTTTCAAGGCACACTTCTAAGCTTTTATGCATGCTAAAGTTTTAGAAGATCTCATCTAGATAAGTTCCACAAGGACAGAGAACTGTCTCTTTCTCATAGTCATTTGTTCACCACTTAGAAAGTGACTTGCACACAAATTAATATTATGAAATAATAGGCAAGCCATAAATAGGTGGAGAAAATACTTGGCTGGCAAACCTCTTTCATGGAGAAGAGTATCATAAGTGAGCAAAATGCTTGGGGTACATAATGCTGAGGAATTCTTGGCTTGAAAAATGGGAAATGAAATTGGATAAGTGTGGACTTCTCACAAGTTAAAAGGTTTTAAGACTCGTGAGTATAGAATCCAGCTCAACCTATTGCTGCTTGTGTGTGAAAATTTTTAATTATTTAAAAGTAGTTAGAAAATGGAAACCTTCCCCTTCCCCATACAATGCCTGCACCAGAATCATCTTCTGCTATCACTGTATTTAAACCTATATGATGACCCTAACATACACAGAGTATCAAAACAGCCCATATCAAATTGCCTTTCCATGATAAACAGAAT
>PVKM010031136.1:0-16913 GCA_004027735.1 Carollia perspicillata | reverse complement strand
TTACAGTCCTCAGAGGGGACATGGAAAAATGTCTGGTGCACCAGATGCCAAAGACATTCAGAAGTGTCCCTGGGATGCCATTTGGGTCTCTATCTGAGTGGAACTGCGTTAATGAACTCCTCTCCTTTAGGCTTGTAGGTCCCCAGGGTGTACGA
Source organism: Carollia perspicillata (assembly GCA_004027735.1). Lineage (NCBI taxonomy): Eukaryota > Metazoa > Chordata > Mammalia > Chiroptera > Phyllostomidae > Carollia > Carollia perspicillata. Next base: position 16,758 of record PVKM010031136.1, on the reverse strand, counting down.
TGCCACTTGATTCTTCTCCAAGGCAAGGACCTGAGCCCCAGGGCAGAAACTTGAGTTCAGATTTGACTTGCGACCTGTGAATGTTCATGTTGTTTTCAAGAGTTTAAGAAAACTGGTAGACTTCCAATCACTGGAGCTGATTTACTGGTTTGGGGTTCTTCTTTTTAAAAAGGGTGTGTATCCGTGTTTCCTGTTCATGGACTCGTTCATGCTATTTAACTTCAGACTTGGTGGCTGCAATCCAGAGTAATGTGACACTACTTAGGTGTGGTCCGCAGACCAGCAGCTGTGCCACTTGAAGCACGTCTGACATTCCCAGGCCCAATTCCGCAGCCCCTGAGGGAGGGGCCCAGGAATCTATTCTAACAAGCCCTCCAGACTTGTGCCTTCTGGTGCACATTAAAAAATAAGAACCACTCACTGCCTTGGAGATCACCCAGTCCACCCTTCTCAAACTGGATATGAGGTTGGAAGCCTCCTGCTGAGGGAGTGTTTACCCAGGATTACACGTGGGGTCAGTGTCAGACTGGGGATCGGAACCCAGGTGTTACACACGGAAACAACTGACATCATGTCTAGAATACAGGAGCTATTCAGTAAATTAACTTTCCTTCTTGTTGCTCCTGCCCCTCGGCAGTCAGCAAATATATGCTAGAGAAGCATTGCTGTCTCTCAGTGCTATTCTACCTTTCTGCCCTTAATTCAAACAAACCCACAGAAAGACCCTGTGCCTGTGCTGTTCACTCACTGTGTACCCAAGAGCGAGCTGCCTTGCTTGTGTCCCCATTGTAATGATGAAGTGACGAAGGCTTGGCTGGCTCTGCTGAGATCCCTCCCAGTTCTGACTTTCTGAGGCTCCATGGCAGGCTCCGACACACACATTTCTGCGGTCAGCTATCAGCAGCCATCTGGCAATTAGCGGGCTCTCAGGCAGCTAATCCCACTCTGAGCTGGATTAAAGCTGAAGCTTCAAACATGGAGATAGGCAGGTGATTTATGTTTGAATCTTTGGGTCCTGCTGTCCCTGGCAGCCTGGTGATGGAGGACAGAAAAGCTGATTTGCTCCCTTATCTTTCTGGAGAGGCTCAGCGGAGCTGGATCAGCTTTACAGAGGGACATCCTAGGCTGGGAGAGGTGCTGGGCTGCAGGAAGTGCGGGGTGAGCTCCAGGGGCCCAGCCCCAGCTATCTGGGATGCAGCTGGGCTGGCCCGAGGAGATAGAGCTGATGTCCGGGTCCAGCACTGTATGGCCAGAAGCAGGTGCAATGGGGAACCCGGGGGATAAAGGTAAATCATCTTGTCCCACGGCTCCCAGATGCCATCCAGGGCCCTGGGGTGGCTACTGACAAGCCCCCGGGCTCTACTGGAGTGTCCTCTCATTAGGCAATGTGGTCAGAAACCAAACTCTTATGTTTGTTCATAGCCTGAGGAGATAATTAACTTATCTCCATAGAGGGACTTGATTACATTCCTAGCATGATCAGAATGAGAAGTCTGAACCTGGAGATGGCAGTGGTGGTGGGAGGTATTTGCAATGGTTGGCTGAGGAGCCATTTGTTCAGAAATTGGGCAAATAATCAGACAAATGCCTCTTTCCCTAATTGTTGATAAAGATCAGCTATTATGGCAGAGCCAGGGACTCACTCCTGAGACAACACATTAGTTAAGGTGAGCATGCACCTGAATATGTTAGGGCGATCTAAAAACATTTCACATAACTTGAATTTAAAGGCGAGTTGTGTCTGTTGTGAATTTTGTATAAAGCTGGGTATAGGGGAGCTTGATTTTCTGCCTGCATTTCATGGCGGGCTTGTTACTTTGGCCAGGAACCATCTTTCACGGATGCTTACTCAGCTTAGCCGTTTTAGTGGGCACCTACTATGTGCAGGTCTGTGCCAGGGGTCATGGAGTGAAGCAGACATGTTTTCTATCCCTGATGATTTGACCTCTTATCCTAACAGAGAAGTTGTATAAAATATTCTTGAACCCAGAATCGTGTGGTTTATTCTGTGAGGGCCGCTGAGGTTCACCTGGTGAAGTCAGAGTGAACCAGAAAGTAGCAGCTAACGCTTCTTGAGAGCTCACCTGTACCAAGCACAGTGCTAAGCATTAGCCCACTCAATTCTTACACAGTTTTGTGAAGCGGCTGCCATTATTATTATTTCTGTTCTATATCTGAGAAGGCTGCAGAGCAGAGAGGTTAAGCACCTCCACCACGGTGGTCAGAGGCAGACCCTGGAGGTGTGCCCAGATCCATGGCCCTGAAGAGCCCATGTTCTTCATGCTAAGGCTGTGGAGAGACTGGCCCCCGAAGGCCCCACCTCCCCGGCCCTCCGTCTCGCCTCTGCCACACCACCCCTGTGCAAACACCACGTAGCCACACTGGCCACTTGCACTTACTTGAGCACATCCAGTCGCTTTCTGCCTTTGGGCTAGTACCTCTGCTTCAGCGGCTCTCGTCATCTCTGCATAGCCTTCCGTTTGTCATTGTTTGAGTCACATGGAATATCCCCTCCTTACAGAGGCCTCCTTTGGCCATTCGACCTAAAATCAGCCTCCTCACCTTTATTCTCAAATCTCTTACTCTATTTTTGTTTTCATAACATTAGCCATGGCTGGAAATTAAATTATTTGTATGCATGTTCACTTGTTTATGGTCGGATTATCTTACCAGATGGTAAGATGATGAGGAATCCTTGGATCTTCTTGTACTTAAATTACTTACCTATTGGGTTTTCCAGCAGTTTGGTGGGACAGGCAGCTCAGGTGCTCTTATTCCCAGTGTTGAACAAGGATACTCAAGCTCAGAGAGTGGGATTGATGTATTCAAGGTCATGCAGTTAGTCTAACGTGACCTAGGCAGAGGTCACATTACTTCCAGATGAACCTTCTGCTGCCTCAGTCACTGCTCCTTTATCTGCACCAAGAAGGACCCATTTCGTGTGACCCATTCCATGTGACAGGTCCTAGTGACATTATTTTAGGGTTCTGGAAAGCAGAGACACTGAATTAACTTAAAGTTTCTCACGAGTTCTTTCACCGGTCCCCTCCTCAAACATGTCACGGCAAAAGGAACAGAATAAGAAAGCCCTAACAGATAAGGGATTTGATTAAGGATATCTGAGATAGCAACTGGAGAAACAGAGAAAGCATAGACTTTTTAATTAATTAGTTTGTAGGCCTATCTTAGTCCACAAAGTTTCTATCTGGCTCCAAAAATACCTAATAAAATCAGATGCATTTATGACAAATTGGAGCAAAAGAAAAAAGAAAAAATAGCTGGAAACATGAAATGGTCCAGAAATGAGAGGGAACATGCAAATTGAAAGCGCGCATCGCCATGCACTGAACGCAATGTAGACTCCTAGTTTTTTGTAGCACATGTTGTCAAAAGGAAAACGTGGTTGGTTACATAATCCAACATGTCGTTACGTGAAAACAGAATAGTTGCTTACGAGTAAAACACCCATTCTATTTTCCAAACTGGAGGTGAATTTCTCTCGGAAGGAAAACATCTAGTATAGTGTTTCTCAACTTTTCTAAACCTATGGCTTTTTTTATAGCAATAAAAACCTCACCCTTTCACTGAGAATTATCAATGCACAGAAAATGGATTCTATGTTCTACTCCCCATTAGACAATTTCGTTTACTTTCTATAGATTGCAGACAAAATAGGCACTGCTTTATTTCTGAGTCAAAAATTAAACCACCAGACCCCCCAGAGATGCTGATGTACCCCTTCCCTGGAGCGTGGCTTCCCTTCTCATTTGGCACCTGCTACAATAATAATTGACCTAGGCAGGAGTCATTGGTGGCTGCTGGAACTGTTAGGTAAAACGTTTGATGAGGGACAGGGCATTTACTTAATCTCAAAGTGTCTCCATTCGTTAATTACAAAGGGAAGCACAGTCCTGTTGTGATGGATCCCACTTGAACAAGGCGGCCAGCCTCATCGCCACCTATGAGACACTTCGGCACACGCCTCCTGATACGATGCCGAGAGAAAGGCGCACCACCGCTGTGGCCTTCCTGCCGGATGTGTGCAGCTCGGAAACAATCGTGCGGAAACATCAGACAAAACCAAGTCATTCTACAGAATAGCTGGTTTGTACACTTCGAAAAGTAAAGGTCAAGAAACAAATCAAAACAAAATAAAAAAGCCAAAGAGACTGAGATGCTGCTTTAGGTTAAGGGGGACCAAAGAGACGTGGTATCTGAATGCAGTGCGTGATCCTGGGTGGGTCCTGAGCCAGAATATCATTTGGATTTTTCTTCCTTTATAGTTATTTATCTATTTTTATCATATAAGGGCATTTGGGACAATTGGCAACATTTGAAAAAGACCAGCAGATTAGATAATATTAAATATTATTTTCCTCATTTTGACTATGTTACCCAGGCTCCATAAGAGCGCACCTCAAAACAATACACTCTGACATTTTGAGGTAAATGGGTATCGTAACTCAGCAACTTACTCTTAAATGATCAAATATACCTGTACATAATTTAAATATATACTTTAAATATTTAATAATTTAAATATATATGAGAGAGAGAATGTGGTGAAATTTTAAATTGTTTTAGAATGTGGAAGAAGGGTACTAGAGTACTTTTTATTATTCCTGCAAATTTTATGTACATTTGAAGCCGTTTAAAAATAAATACAATCTAGCAAAGATTGACAGATCTAATTAGCTGGTTTGAAGGAGTCCTTGGTTAACAGGATGCGACACCCCTTGTAGGTGGGAGGAGCATCTGTGTGCTCCAGAGCATCCGTCAATCACATGTTGGGCAGCATTTCCAGAGCCCTTTCTTTTTAATTGACTTATTTTGTAGACGCATTCTATCTTCCTTGTAAGGTCCTGTCTCCAGATTTTACTGTGCTAGAATTCCTTGTTAGCATAGAGAAAAGAATGGCATTCTAAGAAGGATTTAAGTATTAATATTTCTCACCTTAAAAGATCCTAGTTAATTATCAGCCCCTTCCACTGCCTCCATTGTCCTGTTATTTATATCTCACTGGGAGGACTTCCGTGAGCGTCTTCCCGTTGCCTTCCATCACTTCTTTTTGATATGTTTTTTTTTTCCTCTGCTTTTTCCTTCCAGTTTTTGTACTTTATTTTATGCCGACAGTTTTATAAGGAATGGTTTTAATAGGTACATGTTGTAAAATGAAAATATTTTACTAGGATATTACATAAAATACACAGGAGAAACTAGGGTATAAATTATATTTTTTACCGTAAGATTTTACTGCAAATAAGTTCGCATATACAATCTTTTATTTATGATAAGAGCAAATTTTTTTTACTTATAGCTGCTTTTGAATTTGGTGCTTCAGTAAGAAAGCTTATGGGTAGCTACATAAACGAAGGTTCTATTTTGATGAGAAATGAATCTCTTATTTCAGGGATGTTATTTTTCCTGTTGACTTACAGAGGGAGGGGACGGAAGAGGCAAGAGTACTGAGGGATGGAGAGCAGCATTCGTCTCCGCAGAACAAGGCTGTGCCATTCCCTGACAATTGCAAAGGGTGTATCTTGTCAGCCCTTGAATGGGCCTCAGTGTCAGGATAACCTCAACCTACCCTCAACCTACCCTCAGCCAGCCTGCCTTCTCAAGCTCCAGCTTTGTCCTTCACTGAAGGCAAATCTGCCCATGGGCTGAGACCCAGAGATACGTCCACCGAACGAGTGTTTCCTGCTTATGGAAGCAAACGGGATTACGGCATATGAATATCACTGTTTATCAACAATAATGCAACGATCCAGGTGTCCCTTCCCAAAGGTGAAGAGATACTTTTCATGAGGGGCAACTTCTGCCACAAGGAAGATCCTAAAATGATTCCGAATTTCCTGCTTAAAATTATTTTTGTTTGGAAATTATGTTTTCTTTCATATGCTCATTTAATGTGAATAACTCTGAGCCTGGGGGTCCCCAGTAATAATTGGGTGCCACAAAGCACCGATCCCTTCTGCTGTCAGAGGAGCAATACAAAAGGTTGGGCCCTTCACGGAAGAAAGTACCATGGTTTTGCCCAGACTGGCTCAGCTCTGTTGCAAGCCAACACCTTCTCATCTGCACCCAACATATTTGTAACTAGAGAGGCCAGGATGACTTGGACACTTGAGAAATCCCCTTGTCATAAGTCACCCTAGACAGATGAGAGGAACGAAGCTGGTATAGCCTGGCTACTTCAGGGCTCCGCATTCAGCTGGGAATGCAGAGCTAAGGAAACTGTGTAGCCTGTTTCTCTTTCTTGCTGACTTGCAATTTCAATCTTATTGAAATGGAAAATTTACTGAAATGTTGTCTCGCCCCTTGAGAGGAGGTGTTCCTAATTTTGGCATGCCGTGAAAAATGTCCTACTGGGAACCGAAACTCAACAAATAAGGCACTTCCATTTAATGGTCTGTACACAAACATTTATTGAGTCCTCTTTACGGGCTTATATTCCTTCACAAAGAACCTCCTCCTCTTGATTTCCCATTTCTGTTAATGGCAGCAGCCTTTGTCTGGTTCCTGGGGTGAAACTCAACAAGAGCACATTCTGAAACGCACACTTTCGGGCACAACTCTTCAGAGAACCAATGGATGGGTTTGTAGGTGTTCTAATCTGCCTCTTTTTCTTTCTCTGCCAAAGCACTTTTTTTTTTTCTTGCTCTCTCCTTTCATTTCTTGTCTTTTTCTCTTACCTTTCTCTTTTACTCTTTCAATACATTCTTTGTGACAGCGGAGAGCTGACTTAGAGACTGTCTTTGGGATTTACTTCTATGAAGTGGTACTGAGAAATTCTGGTTTTGTGTATTTTTTCAGACAGAAGTAAGGTCTTGGGCAAGCCCTCTTTATGGACAGCCAGTCAGCGCGGGAGGAAACTGGCGTTTCTCCTTTTCATGTATCAGTTTCTCTGGCCTGCCGATGTGCCCGGTTTCCACCCGGAACCTTCGGTAGCCAGCCAGTCAGGGCCTCTGCCTTCTGGGTCCCGCTAGGCAGCTGACAGCTAATGGTCTTTGGAACTGTGGTGGTAGAACGGTACTGAGCTAGCCTCTCATGGACAGAAATGTTGGTAAGGAGTTTAAAAATAGTACGCAAAGGACAAAATTGATTTAAAAATTGCCAGAACTCTCTTTTTCAAATACATTGACCTCTGCTGTTGCCAGGTGCCCATGCGGTCTGTCAGATGTACACACAGTCTTGGCTCGGTTGCAGTCGATGCATAGATGCTTTTTACATGCTGCTGCTGTCGTATCTGCTGTAAACACTTATCCATATTGCCATGTGATTTCATTTCTTTGTAACAATTATCAATCATCTATTATGTGTCAGCTCCTATGTTAGAAAACAGAGTGAGACAGCATTTTGGGTAGAGAGCTGGAGTCAAATAGACCGGGGTTTGATTCTTGGCAATGCCCTATACTTACTTTGTGCCTTGGGCAGGTAGCTTACCTTTTTGAGCCTCAGTTTCCTCATATGTTATATTGAGATAATCAACAACATACTTTATTAGAGTTGTAACATTTTAATGAGATATGGAGATAAAATGCACAGTGCATAGCACAGTGCTTGGCATATACTGAACATTAAGTAAATGCTGGTGAACAAGAGACTGATATGATTGGTTATGATGGTGCACCCATGACCTCAAGGAGTTTAACAGAGAAAGGCGTATATAAAAATACATGCAGTAAGGAATGGCAGGAGCTGTGATAAACACCTATAAGGGGTTCATTGGAGGGCCCAAGAAGAGCATGGTTGCTTCTACCAGGCAACAGAGGTATAGGAAGAGTCAAACTTCATAAAGAGGCAGTAAGTAAGCTCGGTCTTGAAGGCAAGCTGGCACTTGTTGCAGAGAAGGCCCCACTAATTCTGAAGAGGCCTGAGCGAAGCCCAGCTGACAAGGTCAGCTGTGAAGTATGATAAGGGTTCTACCAAGTGGAGATGAAGCAAACGTATTCCAGATAGAGGCTACAACATAAGCAGACAGACATCGAGTTACGGATGTTTATTCAGGAAACGAATGTGTTTAGGTTGTGTTTAGTGCAGTAGGAACAGAAGATTCCAGATGGGCCTGTGCAAGAAATGGGGCTGAAGAGTGAGGTGCAACAGAGCTCACTGAGGCCTCAAGGGTCTGTGGAAGAACATGGAGCTTCTCTGGGCAGGTGACGGGAGGGCTATTACTCATAAAACTCATCTGGTGGCAGCGGGGTGGTGGGGTGGCCTGGATTGGAGACGACAAAGCTGGAGAAAAGGGACAAATCTATTGCCGTGGCCCAGAGCAGAGGGAACAGGGCCTGAGTTAACTGTATAATATCCCTCATGTTAATTGTCCACATAACATAAACACTCTCTCATTCACGGGCACTTTCATTAACTTTCAACTTCGGCATTCTGAATATTGCTATGCTTCGCCTCTTGATATATCTAAAGCTAATGTCTTTCTTTCAGACATTTTCCTGAAGACAAAGGGTGTAAACCTTTGCATGACTCCTGACGGTTGGTTTCGAATAGGTTTTCCAAATTATATGTGCACCAGGGTCCATTAGCGTGTGGGGTTCCCAGCACCACTGGGTGCTGTGAACCATAGGCCACTGCCATTCTTTCCTCTGTTGTTTCAGAAGGCATAACACTGTGGTTTTAATTTGCCTTTCCTCGATATCCGCAGAAATAGAATGTTTTCCCCATTTGTCTTCCAATTGTGTGTCCTCACTCATGAATCACATGCCCTGCCCTTGGCCCATTTGATCTGCAATTGTGTCGAATCCTTTTTTTCGGCGGGCCTCCCTCTGGCAACTCTCCACAGACACATTGCCACATAGGCTCTCTTCCTAATTTATCTTCTCTTTGATCTATTGAAATCAAATCCCTTTTCTAACTCAATATTACAATAGACACAACCATTCTAATAGCTCTATTGATTCATGGCCACTGCGGCCCTGGGCACACCAGGAAGAACCAGACTTTGCTGTCAGAGACCAGGATGGAGAAACCTGGCTTCGTGCTTTCTAGCTGCGTGCTTCAGTGCAAGCAGCTCAATCTCTCAGAACTGATTTGCTCATCTGTGAAGTGGGCGCAGTAGTATGTGTCAGGATCAATGAAAAACTTGTATTTGGCTATTGGTAATAGAGACCCAAGTATAGCGGTTTTAAAAAGCAGTCTTTTCTTATATGTTAAATAATTTTGAAGATGAGGAGCCTGAGACTGGTGTGGCAGTTCCGTAGACCTTCCCTGTGCCCATGGTGTGATTATCTAATTAGGCTTGGGTGGCCCTTGTTCCTTAAAGACCGGGGAAGCAATTGGATGGTGATGGATAGGGGCAAACCTGAACCTATTCACTTACTTATTGAACAAATGTTTGTTGAATACTTACTGTGTGCCATGCTCCAAGATTTTCTGTAATGGGAGATAGGCACGCTAAGTCAAATAAAGTCCTGGTTATTACGCTGGTGTCTTAATTATAGAGAATGATTACCTTTTCCTTTAGGAAGACCCAGGATTGGAACCTCTGGGTTCCAAGGTGACTCTGTGGCCTTCTACCTACTTGTTCACATATAATCTCCCCTCACAGAAAAGGCATCCCTGTAAATTAATCAAACACATGTTCATAAGCAGGCTCTTAGGATTGTTCAAAAGAAGGGTCCATATCCTTATTTCCAGAGAAAGTTGTAACAGATGTCTGCCTTCTGGTCTGTTGGTTAGAAGGTCAGCCTCACGATTTTATCGTCACACTGTTTACACAGATGCTTCCGAGCATCACAGGACCGCGTCACAGAGAGAGGGTCTCACAGATCCCCGCCAGCTTCGAGACTGTAGAATCCTCTGCTTCCCTCGATATAGTTTATTATTATTATGACCAGTAGGATCATAATTCTACCATGCAAATGTGTTCATTACAAATGAAATTTCTGTTCAGATCTCATAGTTCATGCCTGAGAGCAAAGATATTAGAATTAATGAGCATTTCTGCTGATGAGAAGAAAAAGCACCGAAGGGTGATTGGACTTTAGCCTTTTAATGGGCCTGATATTCTTCTGTCATTAGGGTTGACAAGGGCATGTCTGGCTTGCTTATGCTGTGTGCCATGGTTTAAGAATATCCTTGATGTGATGTGACGCCAGCTTTTCTCTCACAATAAAATACCCAGTAATCCCGTGTGCGTGTTAGCAGAGCTCCATTCAGTGGTGATGGTGAGCGGGCAGGGGGTGGGTAATAACCTTACCCTGGTTAACTTTGATTGGTTTATGAAAACGTCAGTGTGATTGGATTCCAATTTTTCTTTCATGCAGTGGGCACGAAGGATTTACAAAGAGCAAGCCCATGCAGAGACCCAGGCACCACCTTTGAAAGAATCTCTGCAGACAACTGCCATGATGCTGGTGAGCGGGGAACGGACTGGCACACGTTACCCCTGGTTCAGAGGGGTGTGGGTGGGCACGGGCACCTGCTGTGGCGCAGGAGTCAAGTGTTGACTCAGGGGAATGTAATTAGAAAGCCTCAGGGCTCTTGGGCAATCTTATTAATGGGGAGGGGGAGAGCTTTCATACTGAGAAAAGTCATTCATTTTTTTTAATATCCCAAGACCATGAAATGATAGAAACCAGGGAGAGGAATTGGGGTATCCATTCTAACAGGCTCTGTTTGTCACCAATTTGTGAACGTGCTATTCAGGTGAACAGAACATGAGGCCGACAGGGGTACAGTTCCAGGTGTGCTGCCGTTTAGGTTGGCGGGATTATTTCTAACAGGTGGCTGTGGGCTTGCGTGGGGACCTAATTAACCTCTCTGAACTGCTTTTACTCACACGAACACCAAATGGGTGGTTTTTCCCCCATACCAACCAATTCTCCAGCTCTCCGGACAGCAACTGGGTGTCCTGCAATCGGATTTAATCTGACAGTAACTGCCCAGAGTTAATGTAGAGCCTCAGGTTAAGGACCCAGTCCCTGAGGCTGCTCCCACGCTGGTCCGGGTCTCACATTGCCACTTGTATTTCTGGCCAGCTGTCCATAAGTGGGTAGTCCCCACAACTCCCTCCTCAGGTCTGATGATTTGCCAGAACAGTTCACAAAACTAAATGGAAATACTTTACTTATGTTCACTTGCTTATTGGAAAGGATAGCATGAAGGGTTCACGTGAACAACTAAATAAAGAGTTGCAGAGGGTGAGATCCTGAAGGGTTCTTAGTCCTTCTGAGCTTGTCCTGTGGAACTGGGGTGTGCATGGCACCATGCACCAACCCACAAGCTTTCTAACTCCTGTTGTTCAGGAGTTTTTATGGAGATTGCCTTTATATAGACATGCTTGTTTAAACCATTGGCCATCGGTGGTTAAACTCAATCTCCACTCCTCCTCCCCTCACTAGAAGTTGGGGGAGGGACTAAATTTTCCAAGTTTCTAATTAAGGCTTTGTCTTTCTGGTGAACAACCCCCACCCTGAAGCTATGCAGAAGCCCCCAGAACCGGACATCTAGTTAGCATGCAAAAGATACTCACCACTCTGGAGATTCCAAGGGATTTAGGAGCTGTGTGTCCAGAACCCAGGACTAACACCAACTATTTATCTTTTATTTTATCACAGCCTTATTGGCCAAGGGACCGGGGAAAGTGGGCTAAAGTGGGGAGTCACTTGGGGAACGCACCATCTGCAGCTGAACACAAGGTCACAGGCTAGGCTCTGCTGCTGGGATAGGATTGCCACCCTCATGTCCTTGCTCTCTTTTGCAATCACTATCTGGCGTCTGCTACGTGCCAAGCATTTTCTTGGGTAATGTGATGGATGCATAGGTCAGCTAGGCATTGTTCATACCAACAAGAAGCTCATGGTACTGGAGGAAATGGCATGTAAGCAACTGTACATAATACATTGTGGGAGAGCCACCTTCCGAGTCTTGCAAAAACTACGGGGACACAGAAAAGAGAGCAATTAATTACTCCAGGAGGTTCGGGTAAGTTCTCACAGGGGACGTAATGTTTTCAGCTGTGCTGTGAAAGATGAGATGACTATTACCAAGCGGAGATAAAGGAAGTATATTCCCGGTAGAGGATACAACACAAGCCAAAGATGTTGAAGCATAGATGTTTATCCAGGAAACCAACCAGCATGGTTATGGCATAAGGTGTCTAACTAGGAGCCACCACAGTAGTCAACATTGATCAAGCATTTATTATATACCAGGGGTGTTTTTATACATATGACTTATTTCATTCTAAAAACAATCCAATGAGGTAGTTACCAATATTATTTCAATTTTTCAAAGGAAGACATAGAGGCTTAGAGAAGTTAAGGGAATTTCTTAAGGTCGTAATCCGTGGCCTGGAGCCAGAATTAGAGAACAGACGGGCTGACTATAATTGACCAGAAAGATAAAGAATATAGGACTTTATACATCATGTCACAGGTTTATTCTTAATCTTTGTCCCTCCCAGAATCCTCTGCTACAGGGCATACAACACGATCTATTTGGACGCAGGAAAAATAGAATAGAATATTCTTGAATTTTCTATTTGTTTTTGTGTCTTTTTAATGATTATTTTTAGTGTGTTTCATTATGTACCAACTATATTAGTGCACTAGAACATGTATATAATTTATAAATAAATAGGTATACGTCTGTCAGGGTTTGTACTGAAGTGTTTATTCCTGGAAGAATTGCAAATCAAGCAGGTTTAAAGACAAATGGTCTAGGCTGGTAGTTTTCAGGTGTGGTTTCCTGGCCAGCAGCAGCAGGAAATGGTTTAGACGTGTACATTTCGGGTCCCCCAGCAGACTGACTGGATCAGATGGTCCGGGAGTGACACCCGCAAACCTGTGTTTTAATCTGTCACCCAGGTGAGACCCATTGGTCTACACCAGGGGCGTCAAACTCATTTTCACCGGGGGCCACACCAGCCTCACAGTTGCTTTTAAAGGGCTGAATGTCGTTTTAGGACTGTATAAGTGTAACTACTCCGTAACAGTTAAGTGAGAGTTTGGCACTGCCATCAGAGAGAAACAGGGTGCCGGGCTGGATAAAACAAGGTGGAGGGCCGGATTCGGCCCACGGGCTTTGTGCTTGCCACCTGTGGTCTACGCAATACATCTTTTAAAGTGGAAAGTGAGATGGTTAATTTGAGTTCTAGAAAGATTATTCTGGTCAGACTGAAAAAAAAATGAGATACTAGAAAGCAGCAGATTCTTTCAAAGGTCATTATAATGATCATGGCAAGAATCGAGCAGGGTTTGAGTCAAGTTCAGAGAACTGGATTTCAGACATACTTAAAAAGAAAATCAAATATTACTGATATAGAACCAACGTTTCCAGTGCACAGCATTGCTGACATGTGGGTGCCCAGGTGTCAGAGTGAGTCAGGGTGTAGGATGTCAGGACTGATAAGAGTGATCCTGTTTAATTTGAAGTGTGGGATGTGTATTCAAGATCAGTAGGCCATTCGAAATTTAGACTTTCAAATTCAGAAGGGACATGAGATTTGAAAATATATATTAGAGAGAAAATAGCATCTACAAGGTCTGTCAAGAAAGTATCCCGCCATAGTTGGTTACAAAAATAGAGACATTTATTGAAGACGATACAAGAAACAGTGTACACAGGACAATGACACCTCAGTCCCCTTCAAAGTAGCCACCTTGGGACCTCATACATTTCTCCCAGTCACCATCAGCTGCCCTGAATCTCATCGATGGTCTGAAATCTCTTCCCTTTCAAAGGAGGTTTTAGTTTGGGGAAAAGCCAGAAGTCACAGGGCACCAAATCTTGGCTTTAGGGGAGCTGAGTCACCTGGGTGATTTTGTGTTTTGCTAAAAACTCTGCATGAGACATGATGCATGAGTGGGCACATTGTCATCATGAAGCTGCCAATCACCAGTTGCCCATGGCTGCAGCCCTTTCCATCGTATTGCATCTCTCAACTGACAAAGAACATTGAGGTAGTACTCTTTAGTAATTGTTTGGTCTGGACGGGTGTACTCGTGATGGACAACACCTTCTCAATCAAAAAACAGTTAACGTGGTCTTGATCTTGCTGCAACTTTGCTGCACCTTCTTCAGGCGTGGGGAGCAAGGCGACTTCCATTGGGACGACTGGGCCTTCATTTCCAAGTCATAGCCATAAACCCAGGATTCCTCTCCAGTTATGACCTTCTTGAGGAAATCTGGTTCATTGGTAGGGGTTTGAATCAAGCCATTAGCAACTGCGGCACAATGTTCCCTCTGCTCTGGTAGCAGAAGCGGTGGAATGAATTTTGCCATGACATGTTTCATGCCGAGATCCTGCCTCAAAATCTTGGTCACAGTAGTTTTGGGAATTCCCAGACCAGCTTCTAGTTCTCGCACTGTCTATCATCGATTTTTGTTGATTGTAGCCAATACACGTTCATCATTCTCGGGTGTTCTGCTTGTTGCAGGCCTTCTAGGATGTGGATCACCTTCCACAGATTCTCAATCACCTTTGAAGTGTTTGTGCCACTGTTATGTGCTCTCCACTTATTGCATCTTCCCAGAAAGCCTTCTGAATCATCTGAGTAGTTTTCGTGGAGGAATGTTCAAATTTAACGCAACATTTGATGCAGATTTGTTGCTCTGATTGCTTAGTCATTTTGAATGGGATGGCCACACAGTACACATGGTCGCTCAAATGGCATGTACCGCCCCCACTGACCAGTACAGTGAAGTCATCATTGTTCCCACATGCGCATTCCAGTCCACTCTCATTGGCTGCCAGGTTACGCCGATGCCGTGCAAACAGTTCTTGTTATACTAACAGTGGCTTGACTTTTTCTGGACAGACCTTGGTATGTAGCAATAGAAACACTGGACATGGATAAATGAGGAAGTTTTCTCTTTTCAATAATGATGAATGAGGCAGAATCATCTGTGAAGAATGAGGGGGCCAAATCTGGGCTGATATTCAGAGCAACCAATGTGGGAAACAGAAAAAGGAAGCAAAGTGGGAGGGGAACGGATGTGTTGGCATTTTGACCTCTGAGACCACATTGGGGCCATGGCAAGTGCTCCGCATGTGCCGGCTGGAGAGTCAGTGAGCTAAGAGCTCTAGTGTGGGCTCAAAATCGGGGTTTTTGAAAACCCTTTGGTGCCAGAGGCCTCTTTGCCAGTCTGGAAAAGCCTATGGATCCTTTCTCAGAATAATGTTTTTAAATATATAAAACACAGAGCATTAAAAAGGAAACCAGTTACAACAAAATATTATCAAAGTACCAAAGGCAAATTTGTGATATAGTAGGATATATATTACAACGTATATAGCTATGTTAATGAGTTAAATAATGGCATTATTCACAAGATTAATAACTCCAAGTTCAAAGTTGTGATGAGTATAAATGATCATTTGAGATGTCTATAACAACTGTTATACGATTTGAAAATACTGGTGATTTCTATTGGTGATAAAAACGCCGGTACTGATGATATTTTCCAATTTATTACCTGTATTCATAATTGAAGTTAATGTTAAATTCAGTCAAAAGTTAAGGAAAGAAAGAAATTTTTCCCATGAGAGCACATGGACGCCCTCAGAGTTCTATCCATGAACTCTGAGTTGAGAACTCCTGTGCTCAGTGAATTGACAGAAGTGCGTGCATTTACCACATATGATCACCGATTTAGTTGCAGATGGGAATTAATTTTGTAGATCAATTTTCATTTGTTTGAAAAACTTAGATGTTTTACTTTTATATTTTTTTGCCCTATAGAGCTTTCCATATTATGGATTTTGCTTATTGCATAATGCTTTTTAATTTAATCTTTATTGTATTTTTTTAGTCCCCTTGTACCTCCTTCCTGCCAGCAATCACCACACTGTTGTTCATGTCCATGAGTCTTTTTCCCTTTTTTTGCTCAAAAACTTAGATGTTTGAGATGCAAAGTGTTTTGGGTGCATCATTCTATGGAAGCACTAACCTTGCTTGCCTCTCCCCAGCCAGAATGATGGCGGTTCTGTACTGACAACAAAAGCGACATAATTTGTAACGCTTTCCATCTAAGGGTGATTTTGTGAGCAAGAATATGGCATTTAATGCACATAGTTGTGTGTTATTTTGCTAACTTTTTTTAAGTTAGAAGAAACATAAAGGTATGATTCAAATCTCACATTTTGTGGGTGAGAAACTGAGACCCAGGAAGAGAAAGAGACCTGTTCTGCTTGTCTACTGCTGCATAAGAAACTTTCCCCCAATGTAGTGGCCTACATGAAAAAAAATATCTTTTTTCTCACAATTTTGTGGGTTAGAAGTTCAGGCAGAGCTTAGCTGGGCAATTCTTTTATTCCATATGGCATTAAACTGGGGGATGGGCTGGCCCGAGGGTCCAAGGGAGCTTCACACTATGTCTGATCTGCGATGCTGAGAGCTGGAGGCTGTGCAAAGTCGAAATGCCAACCGAAGAGCCTGACTCTCCAGCGTGGTGATTCAGGGCTCCTAGAAAGTGGGGCAAAAGGCCCAGGTGGAAGCTCAAGGCTTAGGATCTAGTCTCAAAAATCCCAAAATGTCAATTCTGCTCCGTTCTTTGGGTCAAACAAGTCAGTGAGGTCGGATCACAGTGGAGGGGAGAAATATTATCCCCCACCCTTGAAGCAGAGGAATATCGAAGAGATTGTGACCATTGCTGGTCTATCAGACCACTTTGGGGCCAGAAACCATTTCTATTCCCTCCATAATAAATGCATTCACCACCTCTGGAGACCCTCAGAATTCCTACCCCAGCATCAGGCTCCAGATGAAATCCAGGATCTTATTATATAACTGAGAC